>CADEHL010000666.1:0-31262 GCA_902827135.1 Harpagifer antarcticus | reverse complement strand
AGGTTGCGGGCTTCAGGAGATGGGGAGATGGAGCAGCTGTCAACCTCAAGGACGAAGTCACCAACCTTCTGGAGCAGGGCCTTGGGTGCCACAACCATGAGCTCTGTTTTCCTGCTGTTCAGCTTAAGATAGTTGGATCCATGTTTTGATATCATGCAGGCAGTTGATGAGAGACTGAGGGGGAGCTGGGAGGATGGAGTGGTGCTGAGATACAGTTGGGTATCATCAGCGTAGCAGTGGAAATTGAGTCCATGATGTCGGATGATCTGGCCGAGGGGGAGCATGTAAATGGTGAACAGGAGGGGGCCAAGCACAGAGCCCTGGGGTACACCGTGGTGGACTGGGGCCGGGGGTGAGTTTGAGCCACTGATGGAGACAAACTGTTTCCTGTTGTGAAGGTAGGAAGTCAACCAGGACAGCGCTGTGCCAGTGACACCTAGGAGGTCTGAGAGGCGGGTGAGGAGGATGTTGTGAGAGATGGTGTCAAATGCTGCAGAGAGGTCCAGGAGGATGAGGATGCTGAGGCGGCCAGAGTCAGCAGCAATGAGGAGATCGTTGGTGATGTTGATGAGGGCGGTCTCAGTGCTGTGTTGCTGTCTGAAGCCGGATTGGAAGGGCTCATAGAGCTCATGGTTGGACATGTACAGATGGAGTTGGCCGGCGACCACTCTCTCAGTATCTCTCACTCCTCTCTTCTTCTGTGTTTCTCTCTCTGTATCTCTCTCTCCTCTCTTCTTCTGTGTTTCTCTCCCTGTATCTCTCTCTCCTCTCTTCTTCTGTGTTTCTCTCTCTGTATCTCTCTCTCCTCTCTTCTTCTGTGTTTCTCTCTCTGTATCTCTCTCTCCTCTCTTCTTCTGTGTTTCTCTCCCTGTATCTCTCTCTTCTCTCTTCTTCTGTGTTTCTCTCCCTGTATCTCTCTCTCCTCTCTTCTTCTGTGTTTCTCTCCCTGTATCTCTCTCTTCTCTCTTCTTCTGTGTTTCTCTCCCTGTATCTCTCTCTCGTCTCTTTCGCCCCCTGTCGGCGGCGGTTAAAATAGAATCGCCCCGTCAAAATTGAAATCTCCTATTAATGTATTGATTATAAGTCCGGGTCCGTATAGGTCGGCGTCTGGGTCCGGATCCGAACCGCAGTCCGCCTGTTGCCGACCCCTGCTCTACACTATCCAGAGTCCACCAGAGGACTACAGTACCCAGAATCCATCAGAGGACTACAGTACCCAGAATCCATCAGAGGACTACAGTATCCAGAATCCACCAGAGGACTACAGTACCCACAAGAGAACTTATAGATTTGAAAGTTGTCATAGTTTTTGTAAATAACATGTTAATAAAGTGTGCAGCAGCAGCAGCTGTGAAATGTAAGTTATTTAGTTTTAGCTGGAGTAATCTGACCTGGGGGGGGGGGGTCCCCTCTCCTGGGGGGGGGGTCCCCTCCTGTCAAAAACACACTGAATGCTAATGGGGGGGGGGTCCACACAGGATGTCAGCTCATGATCTCAGAATAACATTCCTGAAACTTTGTTTACGTAAAACAGCAAAAATCTTTATTGATCAAAAAGTTCAAACACAATATGTAACTTTTATAACTTCTAATTAAAACACATACGCAGAAATATAACGCAGTTTAACATTTCATCATACATTTATATAATTACTTCTTGTAAATGTACACATTTAAAATCATCAACTTAGCATTATTTCTGTGGAATTCCACCCCCTGTCCCACACTCATGATGTCACTGGCAGTCAGGACCAATCACAGCTCTGATCCTCACGATGCTTCCTTCTCATTGGCCGGCTCATAGCCCTCTTTGTTCTTCATGGCTCGTTTCCTCCTCATGCAGAGCGCCACCGTCACCGCGACAACCACCACAAGCACAACCAGCGCTGCCATGGCAACCAGCAGTGGAAACAGTAAGCCAAGAGTAGGAGCGCAAACCGGCGAATCCTCGGCGTGGCGTTCGCCAGCGTCATTGATACAGAAACACCTGCAGGGGGCGGCAGAGAGGTAAATACGTATTAATACAGTCTGACACAAACATGAGAAACACCTGCAGGGGGCGGCAGAGAGGTAAATACGTATTAATACAGTCTGACACAAACATGAGAAACACCTGCAGGGGGCGGCAGAGAGGTAAATACGTATTAATACAGTCTGACACCAAACATGAGAAACACCTGCAGGGGGTCGGCAGAGAGGGGTAAATACTATTAATACAGTCTGACACAAACATGAGAACACCTGCATGGGGGGCGGCAGAGAGGTAAATACGTATTAATACAGTCTGACACAAACATGAGAAACACCTGCAGGGGGCGGCAGAGAGGTAAATACGTATTAATACAGTCTGACACAAACATGAGAAACACCTGCAGGGGGGCGGCAGAGAGGTAAATACGTATTAATACAGTCTGACACAAACATGAGAAACACCTGCAGGGGGCGGCAGAGAGGTAAATACGTATTAATACAGTCTGACACAAACATGAGAAACACCTGCAGGGGGCGGCAGAGAGGTAAATACGTATTAATACAGTCTGACACAAACATGAGAAACACCTGCAGGGGGCGTGTTGGATATTGAAAGGGATTTACGCTCCATGTTTCAAATATCTCCGCGTCCGTCTAGAGCTATTTTATATGGAAGGAATTCAGTGCCACCAAGTCAACAGTACTCTACTTTAATGGCAATATTACAATGCACCAGAAATCATTCCATTCAATACAATAATACATACAATACAATATACATGCAATACAATATACTTGGGAACCCAAATTACCTGGTGATCACGTCAGCCAGCCAGCAGAAAGAGAGAGAATTCAGTTGTGTGTTCTGCCTATATGCTGAAGCAATGGGAGGGGTCTCTGATCCCCCCAATTTGATTGGCAGCCCAAATATCCCCAACACCTCAAATCTTAAGTTCCCCCAATCACAGGTGGCGAGAGCATTTGCATACAGTGCAAGTCAAGACATGCGGCCACCATCCCCCGCTGACCCTTTGTCCTCAAAAGTCCATATGGTCTCTCTGAAGTCACATGTGCTTGCCCAAAGTCCAGCTCACAGTTTTACCCAAACAATTCCCATTTTTAAGCTTATTCATTTGGAGCTAACATGAATACATTCAAATATTCTACTGCAATCCCCCTTTTGATTTAAATTTAATAAATCAACTACTTTCAAGACATTCACATTCGTTCTGGGATTCAGACTATTTAAACGTTCAGAAATGGCTCCACATATCAACTTCATACGACCGTGTTAGAAATACCAAAATATGTAAATAACTCCATACATCAATTACATCACTTAGTAACAACAAAGTTAAAACCCTTCAATCAGAATGATTGAGTATAGTCAATCGTCATAAGGTATAACCTTCACAGTGGTGATTCAATTAATCTGTAATCTGCAAAATTGCAGTGTCTTCAAGCTTTAACATTACTTCATGTATACTTCATTCCGCTTTAGTCAAAATGAGATATTTAGGAGACAGCAAGTCTGTCTTCTCATAAATATCAACAACCTGAAATGCCCTGCCTCCTATCATAAGGAGAGGCAGCTGCAAGGTCATATACAGTTCAGAGCCACACATGATATCAGTGCATTAAAACTTCCCAAAGAGTGGAGACATCAGTATGTCTCCAACATATCCCTCCTGTTTATACTCCGGAATAACATAGACCTTGCAAAAATACAAATGATTGTAAAAGATCAAAAATTCATATACAAAAGTACCCAAACGGCTGAGGTAGGTAGATTGTATAGGCACATGTTTTAATGTAATCCCCATGGTCTAATTCTTTCTCTGTACATCGTCAGTTTCTATCCCTCAGACCCGTTACTGTTTCCCTGCTCACGTCCACTCTTTAAATTCTACTGGGTTCTGTTGGTTTCTTCACTGGTTTGAGACAAGTGCCCTTATTGGAAATCACCTCCCTTTGTAGCCAGACTTCACTACAGTAGAGGCGAGTTTCTGTCTTTTAGGTTTAAACAGCTTCACAGTCAGATGTATCCAGGATGGTCTCTCCGCCACTCTAACTGCAGTCGATGTAGACAGGAGTGCTTGTTAGGGACCCTCCCCCTTTGGCGAGTGCCTGCTCTTCCTCTTTATCGCTCTGGTGAACACTCACTCTCCTGGTTTCACTGTCTGCGTAGTGTCAGGTACTTCCATCCGTGGCGAGACCCGGAACTCCTGATACTGCGTCCTTGGATACGCTTCCCACACCGTGGAGTCGCCACCCTTGCTTGGTCAGGTACAGCAGGCCCAGCACGCGGAAGATGACAGCTTTCACACATCCTTCCTGGAGGTTTCCCCACTGCGCACTGATTCCAGTGGTACCAGATGTCTCCTTTCCCTTCCAAGCGGACAGCGTGAGATGTCCTCTGCATCACCCGATGGGGTCCAGAGAACCTGGGTCTCAGCCACTTGGGTTTGATGTCCCCCTTTTGCCTCTGTAACCTGTGTGGAGAAATCTGATACAATGTTTTCTTATATCTAGTAATATATTTTATTTCATGTTTTTTTACTCATAAAACAATATGACATTGTCCAGAATAGTAGTTAACTTTATATAACTTTTACTCTTTCTAATCTTTTCAAACATCTTAATTGTCTTGTCTCTCTCTCTCTCTCTCCTACATACTTTTCCAACTTCACTCGTGGTATTTTAACCACCTTTTATCCTTCTGAGCAAGATATCACTTCAACACATTTAATATCTTGCCCTGTCCATCTATTTCAGTCTTCTTCTATCCATCTGTTCTCTTTTCTCTTCAGCCTTCAACAACCTTTCTTATTTCCATTTCTAACCAGTCTTTTACTTATAATCTGTCCCTTTCCTAGGACAGGTAAATACATCCTGCTACTGTAGTGTTCACAAATAAATCTCCATGCAAACTGCTACTGTACACTCAAAAGTGATCTGTTTCATTTTGAAAAGTCAGCTTTTTGAAAACCAACATGGCTCAGTTCAAAATTTTGTTTCAAAACAAAACTCCTCATCTCTTCCCGACATGATTTGACATAAAGATGATTTGCTACCACTATTTTTCATTGTGATATTTGTTCAAACAGAGACTGCATCTGTCTCTGGATTTAATATATGCCTGATGGCAGTATATGCATAAAAATAAAAATAAGTGTCCAGGTTTTTAACCTCTGTCATTAAAGGACTGTATAAAAATAAGACATGTCATCTGATTAATCTAAAATCAGAATTTAACAGATAATTTGTGTAGTACATCCCACCATTTTTAGGGACGCCTAATTAACATTCTCAAATCTTCAATTAACTTGACCTAAAAAGCTAAAACAGTGCTGTTTTATGATACCTAAAAAAATACTACAATAGATTTTAGACTATAAAAATGTAAATATCAAATTCCTATTGTCTAACAACCCCCCCTTTTCTGAAAAAGAAATCCCATTTACTGTGTTTTCATTTTCAGAAACATCAAGAAAGAATGGTAATGCATAGGATGCAGAGGCGAGAGCTGTGACCTGGGAACTTTACGACCCCGGCGTCCTGCTTCAAAGTGTCCTCATAGCTGTGTTTTACGACACTGGCCTCCTGCTTCATCGTAAAACTCCTCAGTTTTCCCCTCTGCATGTTGTCTGTTAAATCTACTCAAATGATGGGCTAAATGACGTTCCCACGTCTGTGTGTTTAACTGATCTACCTCTGGATTGTCCTCCATCAGACTTTTAATTTCTTTCGGCACCGCTGCAAGTACTGCCTTACGGAACATCTGTATATGTTGGTCATTATGTATTGTTGGCGTGCCCTGAGCAACATGGTTGCTGCAGCCTCTCCAGGTGTAAATGTAAATGACAGTGAACCGTAACCTCCCCCTGTCTGTGGGAAATGCTCTCTCATTGCTTTGCCCAGCTTGCTGTGAACATCATAAAAAGAAATAGGCACGTCATCTCTCATTGTCAATGTTCCTGATCTATCCTCAACTCTTTCTACCTCCATTAGTTCACTGATTGTTCCTGTCATAGATATCTGCTTAACTTTGCACCTCGCCCTCCTGCTGTCTTTCTCTTCCTGTCCTGTTTTATCGTAAAACCCCTCAGTTTCATGGCTTGCTGTGTCCCTCTCCTTTTTATGGCCCGCTATCCCTTCACCACTGTCCCCCTTGGACATGGGTGATAAGACGTCTCACCTCTCTCCCCCTCCTCAGCGCGCCTGTGTATGTTATCTCTGTTTGTGTAGCGCCTGAGTGTCTCTCTGTAAGATCTGCCAGAAGGGAAGCCAATTGTTCTGAGTTGAGGTCCCTATTAAGTGGTCGACTGTCCCTGCCCGGGGAAACCCCCTGGTCTGAGTTACAAGTAGGCCTCCACGTGGTGTGTGCGCTGTGTATTCTGTCTAACGAGGAGGAAACTTGTGTTTTTTTAACTTTTAGTCTTGTCTCTGGAGTAGGGACGCCCCCCAGCGGCGTCAATGCTACTGTTCCCATCATTCTATAGTTCCCTGAGCTTATGGCCGTCTCCTCTCCTTCTGTTTCCGATGCATCTGTCAATATCATTTGTAATTTATTTGCGCTTTCATCGGGCAGAGAATAAGGGGGAGGGGTTTGTGTAATCAAACTACCTAAATCCGGGTAAAGGAGAGAGGAGCGTGTGAGAATAGCAGGATTTAGTTTGGGCTCCGTTTGAGATTTCTGCTCTGAGTTAGAGACAACATTATTTTGCATTGTTCTAAAATATTCGACTCGTTCTGCGACATAGTCCAGAATGTCGCCATCTGTAGGCACCTCCGTGTCTTTAACACCATGAGGGAACAGAAGAGTGTTAAATTCATCTGTTTTTATGGGGCTGTGGATTGCCATTGCACCCGGGAGATTTTGGTCTGTGACGGGAGGAATTGTAATTCCAATCATTGCGAGGGCAGCATTGTGACAAACCCTCCTCAATCTATCTAGTGCCTGCGTCTGTTTGTTCCATTTGCTACGAGCAAACCATCTGGGTTTCTGTTCGTTTAGGTGTGCAAGTTGCTTTACAATCTGTCTTTCATATACATTCAATGCTGTGCCCAAATTACCTATGGTGTCGTCATCTCCCACTCTATTCTCTGTTATCATTTTATCGTGTAGGAATCGGAGATCAGTACAAGCCTTTTCTTTAGCCCCCTGTTTGATACCGCTTAAAATCAATCTCTTAATCTGTTCCCATTGCTCCCGGTAACTCCCTGGAATTTCAGAATCGTTTTTAGCATTCTGTCGTTCCATATTCACTTCGCTTTTATTTATCTGACTCAATTAATATGTGCTCATATGTATTAATATACTGGGCTATTGTCGTAGTTACTATTAACGCGCTTCCCGTCTTCAATACCGGTCAGCAATGTAATGTTTAAACTCAGTGCTTGAAGCTAAATATATATAAAAATGTCAAAGGTGTACTACCCCCTTTCAGCCACTAGATGGCAGCAGCAGACCACAAATGAGCCTCACTCATCCGAGTGCTTCTTTGAGATCCGCAAATATTGAGTAATTACCATCAAACAGACCTCCGGCCCTTAGCTTTGAGTGTTCGTCTGTCCTGTAAAAACCCCTCAGTTCTAGACGGCGACCCGATCTGAAATCGGGTTTCCAGGTCTGGCGTGCGGGAATCAAACCTCTACAACCCCCAGCCTGCACCGGCCCTACGCCACTCAGGACTATATCTACCTGCAGATCCGCGCTAAACTGCTCTTATGTACGCCACTCAGGACTATATCTACCTGCAGATCCGCGCCAAACTGTAATTAATATGTAACTGTCTATGTACGCCACGCAGGACTATATCTACCTGCGATCAACGACTATGTTTAAAATATGCATTGTATATTCCATTTAAACTTTAAAAACACTGTGAAACGCCTTCAGACAATCTTAAAATTTTAGTGTATTCAATCACAGACAATCGATTTACATAACAGGCGTCTGTACCTTTTGTAGAACGATGCAGGGCCCTGCCTGATTGTCTGAGGTGTTTAAAAGCGCTTATTCCTGACCCAATCCGGTCGTCTGAACTCCTCCTCAGCTCGTTATCCTGCACGTCGGCTCACCATTTGTTGGATATTGAAAGGGATTTACGCTCCACGTTTCAAATATCTCCGCGTCCGTCTAGAGCTATTTTATATGGAAGGAATTCAGTGCCACCAAGTCAACAGTACTCTACTTTAATGGCAATATTACAATGCACCAGAAATCATTCCATTCAATACAATAATACATACAATACAATATACATGCAATACAATATACTTGGGAACCCAAATTACCTGGTGATCACGTCAGCCAGCCAGCAGAAAGAGAGAGAATTCAGTTGTGTGTTCTGCCTATATGCTGAAGCAATGGGAGGGGTCTCTGATCCCCCCAATTTGATTGGCAGCCCAAATATCCCCAACACCTCAAATCTTAAGTTCCCCCAATCACAGGTGGCGAGAGCATTTGCATACAGTGCAAGTCAAGACATGCGGCCACCTTCCCCCGCTGACCCTTTGTCCTCAAAAGTCCATATGGTCTCTCTGAAGTCACATGTGCTTGCCCAAAGTCCAGCTCACAGTTTTACCCAAACAATTCCCATTTTTAAGCTTATTCATTTGGAGCTAACATGAATACATTCAAATATTCTACTGCAGGCGGCAGAGAGGTAAATACGTATTAATACAGTCTGACACAAACATGAGAAACACCTGCAGGGGGCGGCAGAGAGGTAAATACGTATTAATACAGTCTGACACAAACATGAGAAACACCTGCAGGGGGCGGCAGAGAGGTAAATACGTATTAATACAGTCTGACACAAACATGAGAAACAACTGCAGGGGGCGGCAGAGAGGTAAATACGTATTAATACAGTCTGACACAAACATGAGAAACACCTGCAGGGGGCGGCAGAGAGGTAAATACGTATTAATACAAGGCAAGGCAAGGCAAGGCAAGTTTATTTATAGAGCACTTTTCAACACAAGGCAATTCAAAGTGCTTTACAACAAATGAAAGACATTAAGAAAATGGCATTTAAAATCAGTCATTAAAAAGAAAAGCTAATAAAATAAACATTAAAAGAAGAAATACATGGATAAACACTAAAAGATATATCCCCAACACCTCAAATCTTAAGTTCCCCCAATCACAGGTGGCGAGAGCATTTGCATACAGTGCAAGTCAAGACATGCGGCCACCTTCCCCCGCTGACCCTTTGTCCTCAAAAGTCCATATGGTCTCTCTGAAGTCACATGTGCTTGCCCAAAGTCCAGCTCACAGTTTTACCCAAACAATTCCCATTTTTAAGCTTATTCATTTGGAGCTAACATGAATACATTCAAATATTCTACTGCAGGCGGCAGAGAGGTAAATACGTATTAATACAGTCTGACACAAACATGAGAAACACCTGCAGGGGGCGGCAGAGAGGTAAATACGTATTAATACAGTCTGACACAAACATGAGAAACACCTGCAGGGGGCGGCAGAGAGGTAAATACGTATTAATACAGTCTGACACAAACATGAGAAACACCTGCAGGGGCGGCAGAGAGGTAAATACGTATTAATACAGTCTGACACAAACATGAGAAACACCTGCAGGGGGCGGCAGAGAGGTAAATACGTATTAATACAAGGCAAGGCAAGGCAAGGCAAGTTTATTTATAGAGCACTTTTCAACACAAGGCAATTCAAAGTGCTTTACAACAAATGAAAGACATTAAGAAAATGGCATTTAAAATCAGTCATTAAAAAGAAAAGCTAATAAAATAAACATTAAAAGAAGAAATACATGGATAAACACTAAAAGAAAAAATACATGGATAAAAGTTACAGTGCAGTCTAAGATATGAATAGTTCAATTAAAAGCAGCGACAAAAAGAAAAGTCTTTAGTCTGGATTTAAAAGTAGTCAGAGTTGCAGCGGACCTGCAGGTTTCTGGGAGTTTGTTCCAGATATTTGGAGCATAATAACTGAACGCTGCTTCTCCATGTTTAGTTCTGACTCTGGGGACAGAAAGCTGACCAGTCCCTGAAGACCTGAGAGATCTGGATGGTTCATAATTTAGCAGTAGATCAGAAATGTATTTTGGGCCTAAACCATTCAAAGCTTTATAAACCAGCAGCAGTATTTTGAAATCTATTCTTTGACACACAGGAAGCCAGTGTAAAGACTTCAGAACAGGAGTGATGTGATCCACTTTCTTAGTGTTAGTGAGGACTCGAGCAGCGGCGTTCTGAATCAGCTGCAGCTTCCGAATAGACTTTTTAGTGAGACCTGTGAAGACACCATTGCAGTAGTCGAGTCTACTGAAGATAAAAGCATGGACAAGTTTTTCCAAATCCTGCTGCGACATTAGTCTTTTAATCCTAGATATGTTCTTTAGGTGATAGTAGGCTGATTTAGTAACTGTTTTAATGTGGCTGTTGAAACTCAGATCAGAGTCCATGACTACACCTAGATTTCTGGCTTTATCTGTTGTTTTGAACATTGCAGACTGAAGCTCAGCGCTAACTTTTATACGTTCTGCCTTGGCTCCAAAAACCATTACCTCAGTTTTATCTTTGTTTAATTGGAGAAAGTTCTGACACATCCAGTCATTGATTTGTTCAATGCACTTACTCAGTGTTTGAATTGGAGCATAGTCTCCTGTTGAAACTGTTACGTAAATTTGTGTGTCATCTGCATAGCTATGGTAACTTATTTTGTTGTTTTTCATTATCTGAGCCAGTGGTAGCATGTAGATGTTAAAGAGAAGGGGCCCCAAGATGGAGCCTTGAGGAACCCCACATGTCATATTTGTCAACTCAGATGTGTATTTACCAATATAAACAAAGTTGTTTCTGTCCTTTAAGTAGGATTCAAACCAATTTAGAACTGTTTCCGAAAGTCCCACCCAGTTTTCCAGTCTGGTAATATGCTGTGGTCAACAGTGTCAAATGCAGCACTGAGATCTAATAATACTAACACTGAAGTTCTGCCACTGTCTGTGTTTAAGTGGATGTCATTAAAGACCTTTACAAGAGCAGTCTCAGTACTGTGGTTTGGACGAAAGCCTGACTGGAACACATCGAAACAGTCATTTAAATGCAAAAAATTACTCAGCTGTTGAAAAACAACTTTTTCAATGATTTTACCTAGAAATGGCAGGTTTGATATGGGCCTGTAATTGTTCATAACTGAAGCATCTAGATTATTCTTTTTTAAGAGCGGTTTAATGACTGCAGTTTTCAGGGCCTGTGGAAAAATACCTGAGTGAAGAGATTTGTTTACTATATGAAGTAGATCTGAGGCCATGCAAGGCAAAACATCTTTAAAAAATCCCGTTGGAATAATATCAAGGCAGCAGGAGGAGGATTTCAGAAGTTGAATAATGTCCTCTAGGTTTTTATCATTAATCTGATGGAATTGTGTCATGGTGTTTGAATTGATGTTAAGTGGACACAGAGACAACACATTTGCTGTTCCTGATGCAGAGGCACTGACTGCTTGTCTGATGTTCTGAATGTTGTCAGTGAAAAAGGAGGCAAAATTATTGCACGCCCTGGTGGATAGAAATTCAGAGGCTACTGACACTGGGGGGTTAGTTAGTCTGTCGACGGTAGCAAACAAGACACGTGCATTGTTTTTGTTTTTGGTAATGATGTCAGAGAAGAACGATTGTCGTGCGTTTTTCAATTCCAAATTATAAAGGCCAAGTCTCTCTTTATAGATTTCAAAGTGAACCTGGAGATTTGTTTTTCGCCACCTGCGTTCAGCTTTTCGACACTCTCTTTTTTCTGCTCTCACGGTCATGGCTTTTCTCCATGGAGATATTTTCTTGCCAGTCACTTCTTTTACCTTAGTTGGAGCAATGGCATCTATAATATTTTTAATTTTTGAATTAAAATGATCTACTAGCTCATTTACTGAGATGTTAGCAGGGGCAAGTGTGGAAGAAAAATTCTGAGTAAACATTTCCCTAGTGTTTTCAGTTAAATATCGCTTTGTGGTTACCTCTTTTTGAACATTTTTGTGAACAGAAATAGAGCTCTCAAAGAAAACACAGGAATGATCAGAGAGTGCAACATCAGTCACCACAACCTTAGAGATATTCAGACCCTTTGAGATAATTAAGTCCAGAGTGTGCCCCTTATTGTGCGTGGGCTCCGTCACATGCTGAGTCAGTCCATGGCTATCAAGAACACAAAACAGTTCTTTTGCCCCTCTGTCCTGAGGGTTGTCAACATGGATGTTAAAATCACCAACAATGACTAAACGGTCAAAGTCAATACACACTATAGACAGCAGTTCAGTAAAGTCATCATAAAAGCTTGCACAGTATTTGGGTGGTCTATAGATATTTAGGAACAGAGCTCGAGAGGAGCATTTCAGCTGAAGGGCGACATATTCAAAAGAAGCAAAGTTCCCATAAGATGTCTTCCTGCATTGAAGAGAATCATTGTACAAAATAGCAACTCCACCCCCTTTCTTATGCATTCTTTCCTGACTCATAAAACCAAAGTTGGGGGGGGTTGATTCGATAAGAACAGCTGCACTATTATTTTGTTCAATCCAAGTTTCTGTTAAAAACATAAAATCGAGATTGTGCTCAGTGATAAAATCATTGATTAAAAATGTTTTTCCTGCCAAAGACCTGACATTTAATAAAGCTAGTTTAAGTTTGTTAAACACACTATCAGTCATGTTTTTTGTAACAAGCTGTCGCTGACATGGAATCACTGCTAAATTAGATGAACTCACACAAACGTTTGAGCGCTTCCTGTATCTACGATGATTCACCGCTCTTAATCTATTACCTATCAACACAGATATCGGCAAAGCTACAGGCAGGCAGGGCCCTGGCATGTCCTGGAAAGAGTTGAGAGTGCCATACGCCCTTGAGCCTGGACCCAGCACACATCAGTAAGCATTTTGTACACACACATCCTTATCAGGCTTCGGAGACTGCAGATGCTTTCTTGAAGGGAGGGGAGGTGGTTGACGTAGGCACGGTGATGGAGACGGAGGAGATGGTGTAGGGGTAGAAGACATGCTGCCAGGGGGGGGAGGTGGTTGACGTAGGCTCGGTGATGAAGACGGGGGGGGAGATGGTGCCCGTCTTTTTGGTGGGCGTCGTTGAGGAGCGGGGGTAAAGGAAATGCTGCCAGCCCTGCGTATCGCCTTAGTTTGGTCTTTGAACTCCAGGAAAGAATCGGTGCCAACCCTCTGTATCGCCTTCATGTGTTCAAAGGCGTTGTCAGGGGGGGGGGGTGACGGGCAGCGGAGAGTCCTCCATGTGTGTCATAGGTCTCCCATAATCAGAACATTCCTTAGGCGGGTGCAGTGATAATTCTTCAGGGTTTTCTGCACGATGTGTTGTGTCTTTCTCCTGTTTTGATTCCTCTTGCCGCTTGTCCTTGGCAGAGGGAACAGATTGATGACGCAGGCAGTTGAAAATGTTAGAGATAAACAATTTCACTCCTGACTTGTTCAGGCAAACTCCATTTGCCTTGAAAAGATGTCTGCGATCCCAGAAAAAGTTAAAATTGTCAATAAAATGGACAGAATGGTCAGTACAGGCATTGGAAAGCCAGGTGTTCAGTGCAAACAATCTGCTGAATCTCTCCACTCCTCTTCTGACTGGCGGTAGAGGGCCACTGATGAACACCTCTGCATTTAGAGAGCTGACAGTTTGCAACAAACATTTAAAGTCTTCTTTCAGCACTTCTGACAGTTGTTTCACAACATCATTTGTTCCAATGTGTAGTACCACATTCTTCACAGTTGGATGTTTAGCCCCAATATGCAGGATCTTCTCAGCCAAGTCAGAGACCACATCCTTGGGAAAACAGAGTACTTTGGTGTTGTTCTTATTACACAGACCTTTTACATCTCTTACAGCAGAGTCACCCACAATCAGAGTTTCAGGCCCAGTCGTTAGCTTTCCCTCTAGCCTTTTACTTTTGTTCCTTACCCTGCTGTGTGAAGAGGACAGGTTATCCAGGTCATCAGAAAGAGATCTCCGGTTCTCGGTCAGCGGAGCGTATCTGTTCTGGATTGGCACACTTGGTGGTTTAGGAGGATTGTTTGTAATTCTCCCTTTAGCAGATGTCCACTGCTGTTTAGGGGTTGAAGAGGCGCTCTTCCTGGGTGATAACAATGCAGGCCAGCCGGTCGCATCACAGATTTCGGAGCGCTGGGCTCTGCCTGTTATCCGTCCTCCCAAATCCCATGGAAATGATTTACTCTTCGGCTTTGCACCCAGAGAGTTCCAGGGAGGACTACCACTTGTAGATTTATTACCCAGTACACAGGCCCCCTGTTCCTTGGAATCCTTGTAGCTGCTAACTAGCTGTGAGTTAGCATACCCTTCTCCATTATTTTGCAACACTGGTAAAGTGGTGTCATTCCCATGACATAGTCCATTCACTTCCACGTTAACTTCCAACCGTTGCATTTTCATTTCCAACACAGCCATCTTCTGTATAAGTTTGTGGAAGTCATCTGTAGAGAACGGAGGCATTTTGCTACCAACTAGCATGCAGTAGCCTACCAGGCTTTAGCTGTTGCTAGGCCACGCTACTGTAAGACTGAGGTCGTCGTAAAAATGTTGAAATATGGCTGAAACCCTCCGTCTATTTACGAAGATGAACTGTCCCAGTGATAAGTTAATGTCCAGGAGCTGCTGCTCGAAGTTTTCAGAGAATAAGAATAGGAAAATCAGCATAAAAAGTAAGCAGAGGCAGGAGCAAGCAGAAAAGCGTCTGCACTGTAAGAAAGAAAGATAAGATCAGTCTGACACAAACATGAGAAACACCTGCAGGGGGCGGCAGAGAGATAAATACGTATTAATACAGTCTGACACAAACATGAGAAACACCTGCAGGGGGCGGCAGAGAGGTAAATACGTATTAATACAGTCTGACACAAACATGAGAAACACCTGCAGGGGGCGGCAGAGAGGTAAATACGTATTAATACAGTCTGACACAAACATGAGAAACACCTGCAGGGGGCGGCAGAGAGGTAAATACGTATTAATACAGTCTGACACAAACATGAGAAACACCTGCAGGGGGCGGCAGAGAGGTAAATACGTATTAATACAGTCTGTCAATGAAAACATGAGAAACACCTGCAGGGGGCGGCAGAGAGGTAAATACGTATTAATACAGTCTGACACAAACATGAGAAACACCTGCAGGGGGCGGCAGAGAGGTAAATACGTATTAATACAGTCTGACACAAACATGAGAAACACCTGCAGGGGGCGGCAGAGAGGTAAATACGTATTAATACAGTCTGTCAATGAAAACATGAGAAACACCTGCAGGGGGCGGCAGAGAGGTAAATACGTATTAATACAGTCTGACACAAACATGAGAAACACCTGCAGGGGGCGGCAGAGAGGTAAATACGTATTAATACAGTCTGACACAAACATGAGAAACACCTGCAGGGGGCGGCAGAGAGGTAAATACGTATTAATACAGTCTGACACAAACATGAGAAACACCTGCAGGGGGCGGTAGAGAGGTAAATACGTATTAATACAGTCTGACAATGAAAACATGAGAAACACCTGCAGGGGGCGGCATAGAGGTAAATACGTATTAATACAGTCTGTCAATGAAAACATGAGAAACACCTGCAGGTGACAATACGAACCATTTTGACCAAAACAAAACACAAGTCTCATAAGAAGCGTCTAAATGAACTGAAACAGAACTCAAACAGGAACAGAACTCAAGGTAAAGATACCCTTATTACTTATCGTAACTGCACATACAAGATATCTGACTCAAACTAAGATTCCACAGATTATATAGGTATAGTATCATCACTGAGCGATCAGAACTCGCGACAAGGGAAGCAAGCACAGACTTCACAACACGTAGCTTTACGGAGCAAACAACCTTAGCTGTTATTCTGATCAAAAGTCGTGTTCAATGGCATTAAAACGATAAAAAACGCTGCTGAGGGTTCATCTAGAGGTTCATCCAGAGGTTCATCCAGAGGTTCATCCAATGGTCTGTCACTTTGAACAAATTATTTATAATCCATAATTACATTTTTATGTAAAAATTGGAGAATAAATATTAGCTGCTAATGGTAGCCACCAGAGAGCGTCCGGTTTTTACCACTCGTCACTCTCACTCCTTATTTGGTAACGTGTGTGTATGTGGAACCTCCCCTCGATTCCATTGGCTCTAGCGGTTAGAAAGAGATGTCAATCATCAAAATCCAGCAAGGGGGCCAGAGATATGGAGAATCCACCCAAATGACCCCAGAAGTGTTTTAAACAGTCTCTAAAAAGGTCAAAGGTCACTTGTTCTGCATCAATCTTGATACAGGGTACTTATTATATGTTATAGTTTGGATTCCTAAAGCTTTTAGTCTACCTTCCCACCATTCAAGGGTTTCAATATAAGTCATGTTTTCTTACTATGTTCAATCTGAATTTACCTTAAAATAAAAACATCTATATTGGTTCTGACTCTTCTACACGGGTTCTTCGTTGCTTTGAGAACAAGGATTATTCATTGACCCCTTTTAGAAGATATGGTCATTTGTTCTGGGAAACTCTAACCCTAACCCTAACCCTAACCCTAACCCTTTTAGAAGATATGGTCAATTGTTCTGGGAAACTCTAACCCTAACCCCTAACCCTAACCCTAACTCTAACCCTAACCCCTAACCCTAACCCTAACCCTAACCCTAACCCCTAACCCTAACCCTAACCCTAACCCTAACCCCTAACCCTAACCCCCTAACCCTAACCCCTAACCCCTAACCCTAACCCCTAACCCTAACTCTAACCCCTAACCCCTAACCCTAACCCTAACCCCAACCCTAACCCTAACCCCTAACCCTAACCCCTAACCCCTAACCCTAACCCTAACCCTGGTCATTTGTTCTGGGAATGTCATTTTCGAGCCCGAGACCTGAAAAACAGGCTCGGGGTTAAAAATTCAGATATTTTTCCAAAATTGAGATTTTTCTCTGAATTTGGACCTTTGTCTTCCGTCAGTGAGGGTTCTTCTAAGCATGAGCTTTAGTCTGCAGGCTCATGTGTTCTGGTTCTCCTCGTAGCAGAGCATCTTCACAACAACACTCTTAAATCTCACTGTTCATAATGCGACCTTCGTTTGCTGCACAGAGTGACTAGCGTTAGCGTAGCATTAGAGTTAGCTTTAGTGGGTGACCTCTTTACCTGTAGGACCCTGGTGTGTTGAGGCAGGAGGTTCTGCAGGGCCCGGCCCCACCGCTGCACTCGTCGATGTCCTCACAGTCTCCGGACCCGGTTCTGATGAAGCCCGGCTCACAGAGCTGGCAGGCGGCGCTCTGGTTGGCCACAGATCCGTCCGTCAGGCGCCAGGCGGGGGGGTGGCCCGAGCAGACCAGGTCCAGCTGAAGACCAGACCAGCACACCACGAGAACCCGGGTCCTGTTGTCCTCCAGGTTGTAGCGGGTCCCCGTGATCTGAGGCATTGAACAAGGGTCCGGTTCTGTTCCAGAGTCAGGCTTCAGGTCCGGTTCTGTTCCAGAGTCAGGCTTCAGGTCTGGTTCTGGTCCAAACTTAGGCTTCAGGTCCGGTTCTGGGTCTTGGTTTGCAGGTGTAGGTTGTGGTGTATCAGGTTTTGATGGTTGTTCATTTTCTGAAGGCTCTGGTGCAGCTGATTCGTTTTGTGGTGTAGGTTTTGCTTCTGGTGCTAGTGCAGGCTCTGGTTCCGGTTCTTGGTTTGGTTCTGGTTCTGGTCTTTTTTCTGGTTCTGGTTCAGCTTCAGATCCTGGCTCTGTGTCAGGTCCTAGTCCTGTTTCTGCTTCTGGTTCTGGTCCTGGTTCAGGTCCGGGTTCTGGTGACACCCACGTCCCCCGGCCTTTACAGATGTAGGGGTTTTTGCTCCTGCAGCTGACGGGAATCAGGCCCCAGCTGGTCCCGCTGGTCCCGGTCTGGTTCAGCCTGATGGCGGCGCAGCGTAAGGTGGTGCAGGTCTCCTGGGGCTCCTGGGCCCAGCGGATCACCTGCGGGGCCCGGCTGTCCCCCCCGGTCCAGCTGAACCCCCTCAGAGGCAGACCCGGATCCACACAGGCATCCTTCACCTTCCGCAGCCCGACCCAGAACACGGACTCGTTTGACCCTGAGACCAGATTCAGCAACGCAGAGACCTCGTGGTCCGAGGACAGAGAGGCAAGTCTGCCGGGGGGGCAGGCGGCCTCTGCCACCGAGAAGATGGCGGGGGAGGGATGCAGTGAGAACAGGGATGGGGAGGCCAAGACCACGGGGCCCAAAACCCAACAGAACCAGAACCACATCATCTTCATCTGATCCTGATCCTGAGGAGAGACATCAGGGTCTGATTAAAACTTTATCCATCAAAACAAACACAAATACATTTTATTATTATTCATTTTTGATTATTATTTATTACATGTTGATACATCAGCAGGAGAGGACTCTTTAAAGTAGAGACACTACATACTGATATACACCTGAACACCAGCAGGAGAGGACTCTTTAAAGTAGAGACACTACATACTGATATACACCTGAACACCAGCAGGAGAGGACTCTTTAAAGTAGAGACACTACATACTGATATACACCTGAACATCAGCAGGAGAGGACTCTTTAAAGTAGAGACACTACATACTGATATACACCTGAACATCAGCAGGAGAGGACTCTTTAAAGTAGAGACACTACATACTGATATACACCTGAACATCAGCAGGAGAGGACTCTTTAAAGTAGAGACACTACATACTGATATACACCTGAACACCAGCAGGAGAGGACTCTTTAAAGTAGAGACACTACATACTGATATACACCTGAACATCAGCAGGAGAGGACTCTTTAAAGTAGAGACACTACATACTGATATACACCTGAACATCAGCAGGAGAGGACTCTTTAAAGTAGAGACACTATATACTGATATACACCTGAACATCAGCAAGAGAGGACTCTTTAAAGTAGAGACACTACATACTGATATACACCTGAACATCAGCAGGAGAGGACTCTTTAAAGTAGAGACACTACATACTGATATACACCTGAACATCAGCAGGAGAGGACTCTTTAAAGTAGAGACACTACATACTGATATACACCTGAACATCAGAGGAGAGGACTCTTTAAAGTAGAGACACTACATACTGATATACACCTGAACATCAGCAGGAGAGGACTCTTTAAAGTAGAGACACTACATACTGATATACACCTGAACATCAGAGGAGAGGACTCTTTAAAGTAGAGACACTACATACTGATATACACCTGAACATCAGCAGGAGAGGACTCTTTAAAGTAGAGACACTACATACTGAGATACACCTGAATATCAGCAGGAGAGGACTCTTTAAAGTAGAGACACTACATACTGATATACACCTGAACATCAGAGGAGAGGACTCTTTAAAGTAGAGACACTACATACTGATATACACCTGAACATCAGCAGGAGAGGACTCTTTAAAGTAGAGACACTACATACTGAGATACACCTGAACATCAGCAGGAGAGGACTCTTTAAAGTAGAGAGGACTCTTTAAAGTAGAGACACTACATACTGATATACACCTGAACATCAGCAGGAGAGGACTCTTTAAAGTAGAGACACTACATACTGAGATACACCTGAACATCAGCAGGAGAGGACTCTTTAAAGTAGAGACACTACATACTGATATACACCTGAACATCAGCAGGAGAGGACTCTTTAAAGTAGAGACACTACATACTGATATACACCTGAACATCAGCAGGAGAGGACTCTTTAAAGTAGAGACACTACATACTGATATACACCTGAACATACATCAGCAGGAGAGGACTCTTTAAAGTAGAGACACGACATACTGATATACACCTGAACATCAGCAGGAGAGGACTCTTTAAAGTAGAGACACTACATACTGAGATACACCTGAACATCAGCAGGAGAGGACTCTTTAAAGTAGAGACACTACATACTGATATACACCTGAACATCAGCAGGAGAGCACTCTTTAAAGTAGAGACACTACATACTGAGATACACCTGAACATCAGAAGGAGAGGACTCTTTAAAGTAGAGACACTACATACTGATACACACCTGAACATCAGCAGGAGAGGACTCTTTAAATTAGAGACACTACATACTGAGATACACCTGGACATCAGCAGGAGAGGACTCTTTAAAGTAGAGACACTACATACTGAGATATACCTGAACATCTGCAGGAGAGGACTCTTTAAAGTAGAGACACTAAATACTGAGATAAACCTGAACATCAGCAGGAGAGGACTCTTTAAAGTAGAGACACTACATACTAATATACACCTGAACATCAGCAGGAGAGGACTCTTTAAAGTAGAGACACTACATACTGATATACACCTGAACATCAGCAGGAGAGGACTCTTTAAAGTAGAGACACTACATACTGAGATACACCTGAACATCAGCAACAGAGGACTCTTTAAAGTAGAGACACTACATACTGAGATACACCTGAACATCAGCAAGAGAGGACTCTTTAAATTAGAGACACTACATACTGAGATACACCTGGACATCAGCAGGAGAGGACTCTTTAAAGTAGAGACACTACATACTGAGATACACCTGAACATCTGCAGGAGAGGACTCTTTAAAGTAGAGACACTACATACTGAGATACACCTGAACATCAGCAGGAGAGGACTCTTTAAAGTAGAGACACTACATACTAATATACACCTGAACATCAGCAGGAGAGGACTCTTTAAAGTAGATACAATACATACTGATATACACCTGAACATCAGCAGGAGAGGACTCTTTAAAGTAGAGACACTACATACTGATATACACCTGAACATCAGCAAGAGAGGACTCTTTAAAGTAGAGACACTACATACTGAGATACACCTGAACATCAGCAAGAGAGGACTCTTTAAAGTAGAGACACTACATACTGATATACAACTGAACATCAGCAGGAGAGGACTCTTTAAAGTAGAGACATTACATACTGATATACACCTGAACATCAGCAGGAGAGGACTCTTTAAAGTAGAGACACTACATACTGATATACACCTGAACATCAGAGGAGAGGACTCTTTAAAGTAGAGGCACTACATACTGAGATACACCTGAACATCAGCAGGAGAGGACTCTTTAAAGTAGAGACACTGCATACTGATATACACCTGAACATCAGCAGGAGAGGACTCTTTAAAGTAGAGACACTACATACTGATATACACCTGAACACCAGCAGGAGAGGACTCTTTAAAGTAGAGACACGACATACTGATATACACCTGAACATCAGCAGGAGAGGACTCTTGAAAGTAGAGACACTACATACTGATATACACCTGAACATCAGCAGGAGAGGACTCTTTAAAGTAGAGACACTACATACTGATATACACCTGAACATCAGCAGGAGAGGACTCTTTAAAGTAGAGACACTACATACTGATATACACCTGAACATCAGCAGGAGAGGACTCTTTAAAGTAGAGAAACTACATACTGATATACACCTGAACATCAGCAGGAGAGGACTCTTTAAAGTAGAGACACTACATACTGATATACACCTGAACACCAGCAGGAGAGGACTCTTTAAAGTAGAGACACGACATACTGATATACACCTGAACATCAGCAGGAGAGGACTCTTGAAAGTAGAGACACTACATACTGATATACACCTGAACATCAGCAGGAGAGGACTCTTTAAAGTAGAGACACTACATACTGATATACACCTGAACATCAGCAGGAGAGGACTCTTTAAAGTAGAGAAACTACATACTGATATACACCTGAACATCAGCAGGAGAGGACTCTTGAAAGTAGAGACACTACATACTGATATACACCTGAACATCAGCAAGAGAGGACTCTTTAAAGTAGAGACACTACATACTGAGATACACCTAAACATCAGCAGGAGAGGACTCTTTAAAGTAGAGACACTACATACTGATATACACCTGAACATCAGCAGGAGAGGACTCTTTAAAGTAGGGACACTACATACTGATATACACCTGAACATCAGCAGGAGGACTCTTTAAAGTAGAGACACTACATACTGATATACACCTGAACATCAGCAGGAGAGGACTCTTTAAAGTAGGGACACTACATACTGATATACACCTGAACATCAGCAGGAGGACTCTTTAAAGTAGAGACACTACATACTGATATACACCTGAACATCAGCAGGAGAGGACTCTTTAAAGTAGAGACACTACATACTGATATACACCTGAACATCAGCAGGAGGACTCTTTAAAGTAGAGACACTACATACTGATATACACCTGAACATCAGCAGGAGAGGACTCTTTAAAGTAGAGACACTACATACTGATATACACCTGAACATCAGCAGGAGAGGACTCTTTAAAGTAGAGACACTACATACTGATATACACCTGAACATCAGCAGGAGAGGACTCTTTAAAGTAGAGACACTACATACTGATATACACCTGAACATCAGCAGGAGAGGACTCTTTAAAGTAGAGACACTACATACTGATATACACCTGAACATCAGCAGGAGAGGACTCTTTAAAGTCCTTATTTTTATTCTCTCTCTTGTTTGCTCCGCCTCTCTCTGAACAGGAAGTCCAGATCTTATGATAAACAGACGTTAATGTTTTCTCTAGAACCAAAAATAATAATTTATCAGTCAAATATTTGTATACAATCGTCCGTTTCAAAAACTATAAATATTCAAATGAAGAAACAGGTTTATTCTGAGATCTGTTTCAAAAGTCCGCGCGGAGGGAAGGTATTATAAACAACTTATCTCAGTTATATGTTGGTATAAGTACTCAGATACTCGAGGAAAAGTACATATACTTTTTCTGCCCAACATTTCAGAATAACTTACTGTAGTATTATCATCTAAAAGTACTTCAAGTACACAAGTAAAAGTACTTGTATTGCAGAATGGATGTACTGTTGTACATTTTCACGGCGTAGGCAATATAAATAGTACTACAGTACACCATGTCACGTGTCATTATGTGATACAGTACACATATATGTGAAGAAGTACATGTGATTTAAGGTATAAGTATTTAATATGAATTGAACAATAGTAGTTACACTTTAAACGTACCGTATGAGGTTCCTCTCTTCTGGTTCCTCTCTTCTGGTTCCTCTCTTCTGGTTCCTCTCCTGTGGTTCCTCTCTTCTGGTTCCTCTCTTCTGGTTCCTCTCCTGTGGTTCCTCTCTTCTGGTTCCTCTCTTCTGGTTCCTCTCTTCTGGTTCCTCTCTTCTGGTTCCTCTCTTCTGGTTCCTCTCCTGTGGTTCCTGGTTCTCTTTTAGTATAGAGAAGTTTCTCACACTCCTTCTTCTTCTGCAGCTTTCCTCACCTCCCCTCCTGCTCTTCCTCCTTCTCACCCTCCACTTCCTTATCCCTCACAGGAAGTGTGTTCAGTCTCTGAAGGAAGCAGCCTCTGTATCAAGACTGAACACACTTCCTGTTTGGTCTGATCTCCACAGAGTTTATTCAGAAATACTGCGCTATGATTGGCTGAGAGCTGGAGGGACAGGTAGTTAGGTCACCGTTTAACATAAACACAGAAGATTAATGTAAAGGTGGAGACGTGAAAACAGTGCTGGGACAGGAAGAGGGTGCTGAATGAAGCTGCTACACACACACACACACACACACACACACACACACACACACACACACACACACACACACACACACACACACACACACACACACACACACACACACACACACACAACACACACACACACACACACACACACACACACACACACACACACACACACACACCACACACACACACACACACACACACACACACACACACACACACACACACACACACACACACACACACACACACACACACACACACACACACACACACACACACACACACACAAGGGAGGATAATTGTTGTCACCGTGTCACAGATGCTTCCTGGAGGAAGTGGATAACGAATGGCAGGAAGTAGAAGGTCGTAAAGGGCGGAGCTATGACTAATGGAGCTGTTGTCAGGGTAACGCTGCAGTGACCTGACTGTATGTGTGTGTGTGGGTGTGTGTGTGTGTGTGTGTGTGTGTGTGTGTGTGTGTGTGTGTGTGTGTGTAGGTTATGGGAGCTGTAATCTCTGTGCGACGGCCTCATAAGACCTGGAAGACATGGGTTAGGGTTAGGTTTATAAACAACAAGTCCTCCAACTCATACGACCAAATGGGCCGATTGTTCAGGCCCAATTATTACGACCAAATATGTGGTTTGTTCCAGCGCTTAATACGTCCTGCTCCCGTTGAATGCAAACGTTACAGATGGTCGTTTATTCACAAAGAACCCTCTCTGGAAAATCCTAAATTGTGGATAGTTTGCATTAAAACGCTTTTTCATTAGATTTCTAGCGAGACGTGTAGACCGTACTCTTAGAATCCACGTCCAGTCGATGTGTGGGATCTATAGTTTGATAGATATGACGAAGATGATTTGAGGCATGCGGCAGCCTCCGTGTAAAGTTACGGGTTGAAAACAGTATTTCCGGTCTCGACGTTTTCATAATAGAACCAACGATCAAATGAACATTTAATATTCATGACTAAAGGAACGGCCGAATCATCACAGCGCACAAAACCTGTTACGCCAATAACAACGAAACATGGAGGAACAGAAGTCTGCGTTTAAATCGTGTGTGTGTGTGTGTGTGTGTGGTAGGGTTAGGGTTAGGGTTAGGGTTAGGGTTAGGGTTAGGGTTAGGGTTAGGGGTTAGGGTTAGGGGTTAGGGGTTAGGGTTAGGGTTAGGGTTAGGGTTAGGGTTAGGGTTAGGGTTAGGGTTAGGGTTAGGTCAGAAATAAAGGTCCCCTGTCACCATCTAGTGGTGACATGGAAGAGCACGGGCACATGTTTCTTATCTGGTTGAATAAATATGATAAAACCAATGCTGTTATTTTTTTTAATTAATTCTAGGGGGTAGGAGAGGTTGAGGTTAGGTTTTGGGAAGGAAAAAAGGTTAGGATTAGGTAAGGGCTGGGGAGTGGTTATGGTTAGGGTAAGGAAAAAAGGGGGATGGGTTAAGTTGTACAGTATAGGGTTAGGTGAGAGGGGAAGGAAGGGTTAGAGCCAAACTAATTTGCTCCTCCTAGGTAGTTGTGGGGGAAGGGGGGGGCACTCAGGGTCACCATTGCCTTGAATGGCAGCCACCGAAGGAAGGGGAGTAGGTCCACTAGTAGGTAGGGGGCAAGGCTGGGGGGAGCCTGGAGAATTGTGCTGTGGGAGATTTAATTGGGAAAGACCGAAAAAATCAGGGGAATACAGGGATTCTGGGGTCCAGGTGGAAGGGGAGGAGTGGGAGGAGGCAGAAGTATGGCTAAGAGCAAGGCTTGTTACTCTGCCACGTGTAATGGGTCCTGCCGGGGTAGAATGGCATTGGCTAAGGGGGGGTAAAGGTGAAGTTGAAAGGGGACACCCAGATCCAATGGTTGTTGGAGGGGTGGATATAACTAAAAGTGGGGGGGGTCGGTCCACTGATCGACGGAGAGGCCCGTATTGGGGGGATAGATGCAGTTAAGGGGGGGCAGGTAGATACCAAAATTGGCGGGGGGGTCCGTGTCCCATGAGGGGGGCTAGGGTTAAGGTTAGTGAGTTGGGGAGGGAGTGGTAAAGAAAGAGGAGAAGGGATAGTATTTGTGTGTGAAGGAAAAGTAAGAGTATTGGGAAGACTACGGGGGGTGGTGGAGCGAGTTTTTCGAGAGGTTTGAAGCCTCTGTGGCAATGGTAGGGGTGGAAAAGAGGTAGGGTTAGTGATGTCAAGAGGGGGGATAGGTGGGTTGGGGTGGGAGGGGTTTAACAGGGAGTGCCAGGCAGAGATGGATGAGGGAGTGAGTTTGTTGTGGTACCGTTTACGGGCCCATATGATAGCCCTATCAAATGCATGTGAACTAAAAGGTGGCAAGTCAGCACTAAGGGCCGTGAGGAGGTCAGAGTAGTGGGTTTTAAGGATTTCCAGATTGCGTTGCAACCACATTCCTGTGTTATCTTCAACCAGTTTTAAAGTATGGCAGTTAGGGGCTGCTGGTTTTATGAAGGAAGTGAGGAATTGTGCTTTTCTGGCCATACCGGGAGGTGGAAATCCCCGGCGAGCTGCCTCGTCGAGAATTTCCCCATGGTGGATGGCCTGGAGAAGTTTAAAATATGTTTTGGTTAACACCATGTCCTCAGGGTATCAGAGGTGAGTCTCCTGGGGGGCCATAGGTAGGAGAGGCGGCAAAAGGCGAGGGGGAGAGAGGGGCGGGGGGAGCTAAACCATTAAAACGGTTATAAGACGGCGAAGCAGCCATAAGGAGGGTCGGTTGGGAGAGGGGAGGGAAAAAGAATAACAGGAAAAAGGGAAATGCGATAAACTAAGGAAAAAATATATAAGGTCAAACAGGGAGAAATAAGGTAACATCCAAGGATGTACAACTGTAAGGGTTTACAGTAATATATTTATTTTTAATTAAAAAGGGAGCAGTTAAAAGGAAGCAGACACAATAAATTGGTGGGAAAACAAACAATTTAAAAGACCTTGTTATAGTGGCAAGCGTTGAAGGTGAGTCCGTAAAGTCCTGTGTGCACACACTACGCTGGTCGGTACTCACAGTGAAGCAAAAGCCAGAAAAGAGGCCATCCAATTCCTTTTGGCCGGAGGGTTAGTTTGATGGTTTAGAGGAGGTTTAGCAGTAGCCTTTGGTTTGCTGTAGTCCGAATGGATACGGAGGAAGTCCAGCAGGGCTGCGACGTCCGTGATACAGGAGCCAGGAACAGGCTATCCAACTGGGCCGGGAATCTGAAGGGTGGAGCTTGTCAGCTTTAGGAGGAAATAATGTTTCTCAAGCCGTCCTGTAATCCAGTAACCTCGGTAAAAGGAGGAAGCCCGGCAGGGCCGCGACGTCCTTTAAAGGTCTAGAAGGTTAACCAGGCTGAGTGGAGGCTAAGCATGTGGGCTAGTCAGGTTGGGCCCGAAATGTTTGTTAAACCATGTGCCAGCATGAGCAGATGAACTCTTAAAAACAAGGTATCAAAAGACGTTTGAGTTTTAAAAAAAAAGGAATAAAAGAATCATACAATGAGTTTAAAAGAGGCGAAATAGCATAAACAACATCAAGGGGAAAGAGTTCCCAACGTTTCACCTTGTCGGCTTCATCAGGGGATAAAATATACAGGAAGTGAAGGACCTATATATAGGGGAAGTGAAAGTGGTGTAGTGCTGTGATAGGGCATCACTTTAGCACCTCCTTCTGGTTGAACCAATAGCTGCTTCTAGAAAGAGTAAGGGGAAGGTCTCCTTTAAAGGGACATGGGCCCCAGTATATATGTGTATACATTTGTTAAAAAATAAGATCAAATACATATATTTATTAGGGAAAGGGGAATGAAATGAGGGAGGAAAGAGGAATATACAGGGAGGGATATGTTTGAGGGTAGCATAATGGTTAAGAATCACAAATAATAAAACAAGGCTCTGGCAAGGGTTAGGTCAGAAATAAAGGTCCCCTGTCACCATCTAGTGGTGACAGGGAAGAGCACGGGCACATGTTTCTTATCTGGTTGAATAAATATGATAAAACCAATGCTGTTATTTTTTTTAATTAATTCTAGGGGGTAGGAGAGGTTGAGGTTAGGTTTTGGGAAGGAAAAAAAGGTTAGGATTAGGTAAGGGCTGGGGAGTGGTTATGGTTAGGGTAAGGAAAGAAAAGGGAATGGGTTAAGTTGGACAGTATAGGGTTAGGTGAGAGGGGAAGGAATCCTAGGGGGTAGGAGAGGTTGAGG
Organism: Harpagifer antarcticus; assembly: GCA_902827135.1. Lineage (NCBI taxonomy): Eukaryota > Metazoa > Chordata > Actinopteri > Perciformes > Harpagiferidae > Harpagifer > Harpagifer antarcticus. The sequence goes on along the minus strand of CADEHL010000666.1, from coordinate 3,466 downwards.
TTAGGTTTTGGGAAGGAAAAAAGGTTAGGATTAGGTAAGGGGCTGGGGAGTGGTTATGGTTAGGGTAAGGAAAAAAGGGGGATGGGTTAAGTTGTACAGTATAGGGTTAGGTGAGAGGGGAAGGAAGGGTTAGAGCCAAACTAATTTGCTCCTCCTAGGTAGTTGTGGGGGAAGGGGGGGGCACTCAGGGTCACCATTGCCTAGAATGGCAGCCACCGAAGGAAGGGGAGTAGGTCCACTAGTAGGTAGGGGGCAAGGCTGGGGGGAGCCTGGGGAATTGTGCTGTGGGAGATTTAATTGGGAAAGACCGAAAAAATCAGGGGAATACAGGGATTCTGGGGTCCAGGTGGAAGGGGAGGAGTGGGAGGAGGCAGAAGTATGGCTAAGAGCAAGGCTTGTTACTCTGCCACGTGTAATGGGTCCTGCCGGGGTAGAATGGCATTGGCTAAGGGGGGGTAAAGGTGAAGTTGAAAGGGGACACCCAGATCCAATGGTTGTTGGAGGGGTGGATATAACTAAAAGTGGGGGGGGTCGGTCCACTGATCGACGGAGAGGCCCGTATTGGGGGGATAGATGCAGTTAAGGGGGGGCAGGTAGATACCAAAATTGGCGGGGGGGTCCGTGTCCCATGAGGGGGGCTAGGGTTAAGGTTAGTGAGTTGGGGAGGGAGTGGTAAAGAAAGAGGAGAAGGGATAGTATTTGTGTGTGAAGGAAAAGTAAGAGTATTGGGAAGACTACGGGGGGTGGTGGAGCGAGTTTTTCGAGAGGTTTGAAGTCTCTGTGGCAATGGTAGGGGTGGAAAAGAGGTAGGGTTAGTGATGTCAAGAGGGGGGATAGGTGGGTTGGGGTGGGAGGGGTTTAACAGGGAGTGCCAGGCAGAGATGGATGAGGGAGTGAGTTTGTTGTGGTACCGTTTACGGGCCCATATGATAGCCCTATCAAATGCATCTGAACTAAAAGGTGGCAAGTCAGCACTAAGGGCCGTGAGGAGGTCAGAGTAGTGGGTTTTAAGGATTTCCAGATTGCGTTGCAACCACATTCCTGTGTTATCTTCAACCAGTTTTAAAGTATGGCAGTTAGGGGCTGCTGGTTTTATGAAGGAAGTGAGGAATTGTGCTTTTCTGGCCATACCGGGAGGTGGAAATCCCCGGCGAGCTGCCTCGTCGAGAATTTCCCCATGGTGGATGGCCTGGAGAAGTTTAAAATATGTTTTAGTTAAAACCATACTCTCAGGGTTTCCAAGTGAGTTATGGGGGGCCATAGGTAGGAGAGGCGGCAAAAGGCGAGGGGGAGAGAGGGCGGGGGGAGCTAAACCATTAAAACGGTTATAAGACGGCGAAGCAGCCATAAGGAGGGTCGGTTGGGAGAGGGGAGGGAAAAAGAATAACAGGAAAAAGGGAAATGCGATAAACTAAGGAAAAAATATATAAGGTCAAACAGGGAGAAGTTAAGTTTGGGTGCAAAAAACTGTAAATACTTACAGTAATGTATTTATTAAAAAATAAATTAGAAGGGAGCAGTTAAAAGCACAAGAGGAAAACAAACAATTTAAGAGACCTTGTAAAAATGTCAAGCCCTAAGGGTGAGTCCAGGTAGTCCTGTGTGCAAACACTTTGTTGATGGGTACTCACTTCAAAAGAAGTCCAGAAAAGGCTATCAGATACCCTCTGGAAGAAGGGCTAGCCTGAGGGTTAGAGGCCTTGGGTTTGATGTAGGCCGGATGGAAACGGTAGGGTCGTACCGACCGTATTGAAGGAGGTAATCCAATTGGATCAGGAATCTGGAGGGGAAAGCTGGTTAGCTTCCGGGGAATTGAGGTTCAGGGTCGTACCGACCGTATTGAAGGAGGTAATCCAACTGGATAAGAAATCCGGAGGGTAAAGCTGGTTAGCTTCAGTGGAATTGAGGTTACAATGTCCTATAATCCAATAACCTCAGAAAGAGGAGGAAGCCCGGCCGGGCCGCGACGTCCTTTAAAGGTCTAGAAGGTTAACCAGGCTGAGTGGAGGCTAAGCATGTGGGCTAGTCAGGTTGGGCCCGAAATGTTTGTTAAACCATGTGCCAGCATGAGCAGATGAACTCTTAAAAACAAGGTATCAAAAGACGTTTGAGTTTTAAAAAAAAGGAATAAAAGAATCATACAATGAGTTTAAAAGAGGCGAAATAGCATAAACAACATCAAGGGGAAAGAGTTCCCAACGTTTCACCTTGTCGGCTTCATCAGGGGATAAAATATACAGGAAGTGAAGGACCTATATATAGGGGGAAGTGAAAGTGGTGTAGTGCTGTGATAGGGCATCACTTTAGCACCTCCTTCTGGTTGAACCAATAGCTGCTTCTAGAAAGAGTAGGGGGAAGGTCTCCTTTAAAGGGACATGGGCCCCAGTATATATGTGTATACATTTGTTAAAAAATAAGATCAAATACATATATTTATTAGGGAAAGGGGAATGAAATGAGGGAGGAAAGAGGAATATACAGGGAGGGATATGTTTGAGGGTAGCATAATGGTTAAGAATCACAAATAATAAAACAAGGCTCTGGCAAGGGTTAGGTCAGAAATAAAGGTCCCCTGTCACCATCTAGTGGTGACAGGGAAGAGCACGGGCACATGTTTCTTATCTGGTTGAATAAATATGATAAAACCAATGCTGTTATTTTTTTTAATTAATTCTAGGGGGTAGGAGAGGTTGAGGTTAGGTTTTGGGAAGAAAAAAAGGTTAGGATTAGGTAAGGGCTGGGGAGTGGTTATGGTTAGGGTAAGGAAAGAAAAGGGAATGGGTTAAGTTGGACAGTATAGGGTTAGGTGAGAGGGGAAGGAATCCTAGGGGGTAGGAGAGGTTGAGGTTAGGTTTTGGGAAGGAAAAAAGGTTAGGATTAGGTAAGGGGCTGGGGAGTGGTTATGGTTAGGGTAAGGAAAAAAGGGGGATGGGTTAAGTTGTACAGTATAGGGTTAGGTGAGAGGGGAAGGAAGGGTTAGAGCCAAACTAATTTGCTCCTCCTAGGTAGTTGTGGGGGAAGGGGGGGGCACTCAGGGTCACCATTGCCTAGAATGGCAGCCACCGAAGGAAGGGGAGTAGGTCCACTAGTAGGTAGGGGGCAAGGCTGGGGGGAGCCTGGGGAATTGTGCTGTGGGAGATTTAATTGGGAAAGACCGAAAAAATCAGGGGAATACAGGGATTCTGGGGTCCAGGTGGAAGGGGAGGAGTGGGAGGAGGCAGAAGTATGGCTAAGAGCAAGGCTTGTTACTCTGCCACGTGTAATGGGTCCTGCCGGGGTAGAATGGCATTGGCTAAGGGGGGGTAAAGGTGAAGTTGAAAGGGGACACCCAGATCCAATGGTTGTTGGAGGGGTGGATATAACTAAAAGTGGGGGGGTCGGTCCACTGATCGACGGAGAGGCCCGTATTGGGGGGATAGATGCAGTTAAGGGGGGGCAGGTAGATACCAAAATTGGCGGGGGGTCC
>CADEHL010000665.1:22500-28491 GCA_902827135.1 Harpagifer antarcticus | reverse complement strand
TGGACTAGAGGAGACAAAGTCAAGGAAGAGTGATGGACTAGAGGAGACAAAGTCAAGGACAGAGTGATGGACTAGAGGAGACAAAGTCAAGGACAGAGTGATGGACTAGAGGAGACAAAGTCAAGGACAGAGTGATGGACTAGAGGAGACAAAGTAAAGGACAGAGTGATGGACTAGAGGAGACAAAGTCAAGGACAGAGTTATGGACTAGAGGAGACAAAGTCAAGGACAGAGTGATGGACTAGAGGAGACAAAGTACAGGACAGAGTGATGGACTAGAGGAGACAAAGTCAAGGACAGAGTGATGGACTAGAAGAGACAAAGTCAAGGACAGAGTGATGGACTAGAGGAGACAAAGTAAAGGACAGAGTGATGGACTAGAGGAGACAAAGTAAAGGACAGAGTGATGGACTAGAGGAGACAAAGTCAAGGACAGAGTGATGGACTAGAGGAGACAAAGTCAAGGACTGAGTGATGGACTAGAGGAGACAAAGTCAAGGACAGAGTGATGGACTAGAGGAGACAAAGTACAGGACAGAGTGATGGACTAGAGGAGACAAAGTACAGGACAGAGTGATGGACTGGAGGAGACAAAGTCAAGGACAGAGTGATGGACTAGAGGAGACAAAGTCAAGGACAGAGTGATGGACTAGAGGAGACAAAGTCAAGAACAGAGTGATGGACTAGAGGAGACAAAGTACAGGACAGAGAGATGGACTAGAGGAGACAAAGTCAAGGACAGAGAGATGGACTAGAGGAGACAAAGTCAAGAACAGAGTGATGGACTAGAGGAGACAAAGTCAAGGACAGAGTGATGGACTAGAGGAGACAAAGTCAAGGACAGAGAGATAGACTAGAGGAGACAAAGTCAAGGACAGAGTGATGGACTAGAGGAGACAAAGTAAAGGACAGAGTGATGGACTAGAGGAGACAAAGTACAGGACAGAGTGATGGACTAGAGGAGACAAAGTCAAGGACAGAGAGATGGACTAGAGGAGACAAAGTCAAGAACAGAGTGATGGACTAGAGGAGACAAAGTCAAGGACAGAGTGATGGACTAGAGGAGACAAAGTCAAGGACAGAGAGATGGACTAGAGGAGACAAAGTCAAGGACAGAGAGATGGACTAGAGGAGACAAAGTCAAGAACAGAGTGATGGACTAGAGGAGACAAAGTCAAGGACAGAGTGATGGACTAGAGGAGACAAAGTCAAGGACAGAGAGATAGACTAGAGGAGACAAAGTCAAGGACAGAGTGATGGACTAGAGGAGACAAAGTAAAGGACAGAGTGATGGACTAGAGGAGACAAAGTACAGGACAGAGTGATGGACTAGAGGAGACAAAGTACAGGACAGAGTGATGGACTAGAGGAGACAAGTCAAGGACAGAGTGATGGACTAGAGGAGACAAAGTCAAGGACAGAGTGATGGACTAGAGGAGACAAAGTAAGGACAGAGTGATGGACTAGAGGAGGACAAAGTAAAGGACAGAGTGATGGACTAGAGGAGACAAAGTAAAAGGACAGAGCGATGGACTAGAGGAGACAAAATCAAGGACCAGAGCGATGGACTAGAGGAGACAAGTACAGGACAGAGAGATGGACTAGCAGGAGACAAAGTAAAGGACAAGAGAGGACTAGAGGAGACAAGTAAGGACAGAGCGAGGGACTAGAAGGAGACAAAGTCAAGGACAGAGCGATGGACTAGAGGAGACAAAGTAAAGGACAGAGCGATGGACTAGAGGAGACAAAGTAAAGGACAGAGAGATAGACTAGAGGAGACAAAGTAAAGGACAGAGTGATGGACTAGAGGAGACAAAGTAAAGGACAGAGCGATGGACTAGAGGAGACAAAGTAAAGGACAGAGCGATGGACTAGAGGAGACAAAGTAAAGGACAGAGTGATGGACTAGAGGAGACAAAGTAAAGGACAGAGTGATGGACTAGAGGAGACAAAGTCAAGGACAGAGTGATGGACTAGAGGAGACAAAGTAAAGGACAGAGTGATGGACTAGAGGAGACAAAGTAAAGGACAGAGCGATGGACTAGAGGAGACAAAGTAAAGGACAGAGTGATGGACTAGAGGAGACAAAGTCAAGGACAGAGTGATGGACTAGAGGAGACAAAGTCAAGGACAGAGTGATGGACTAGAGGAGGACAAAGTAAAGGACAGAGGGATGGACTAGAGGAGACAAAGTAAAGGACAGAGTCGATGGACTAGAGGAGACAAAGTAAAGGGACAGAGTGATGGACTAGAGGAGACAAAGTAAAGGGCAGAGTGATGGACTAGAGGAGACAAAGTAAAGGACAGAGTGATGGACTAGAGGAGACAAAGTAAAGGGCAGAGTGATGGACTAGAGGAGACAAAGTAAAGGGCAGAGTGATGGACTAGAGGAGACAAAGTAAAGGGCAGAGTGATGGACTAGAGGAGACAAAGTAAAGGGCAGAGTGATGGACTAGAGGAGACAAAGTAAGGAGGCAGAGTGATGGACTAGAGGAGACAAGTAAAGGGCAGAGTGATGGACTAGAGGAGACAAAGTAAAGGGCAGAGTGATGGACTAGAGGAGACAAAGTAAAGGGCAGAGTGATGGACTAGAGGAGACCAAGTAAAGGGCAGAGTGATGGACTAAAGGAGACAAAGTAAAGGGGCAGAGTGATGGACTAGAGGAGACAATGTAAGGGCAGAGTGATGGACTAGAGGAGACAAAGTAAAGGGGCAGAGTGATGGACTAGAGGAGACAAGTAAAGGGACAGAGTGATGGACTAGAGGAGACAAAGTAAAGGGCAGAGTGATGGACTAGAGGAGGACAAAGTAGAAGGGCCAAGTGATGGACTAGAGGAGACAAAGTAAAGGGCAGAGTGATGGACTAGAGGAGACAAAGTAAAGGGCAGAGTGATGGACTAGAGGAGACAAAGTAAAGGGCAGAGTGATGGACTAGAGGAGACAAAGTAAAGGGCAGAGTGATGGACTAGAGGAGACAAAGTAAAGGGCAGAGCGATGGACTAGAGGAGACAAATAAGACCAAAGTCCCTCAGACACATGAGGAGAAGGAAGCAGCTGTCTCTTCCTAGGAACTAACCACTCGCTGCTTCTGCTCCTTCCCTCGCTAGTGGATGAGATGAATAGACCCACTGTAGCCTAGCGCCTAACACGTACCCCTCAAACCAGATGCCTTCCAAGCCGGCCAGGGGTTCACCTGACAACAGAGAGCTGTGTTTTCACAGCAGAACACAAACTGTGGCTTTTTCCCAAACTGTGAGTGAGGAGGAGGAGGAGGAGGAGGAGGAGGAGGAGGAGGAGGAGGAGGAGGAGGAGGAGGAGGAGGAGGAGGAGGAGGAGGAGGAGGAGGAGGAGGAGGAGGAGGAGGCACTAACTCAAGATAAAAAGCTGGAGGTTAAAATGTACTGAGTTGCTCCTCCGACATGTTGAACTCCCCTTCTGGGCTGTGCATTTAGACTGTACACACACACACAACACACACACACACACACACACACAACACACACACACACCACACACACACACACACACACACACACAACATCACAAACACACACACACACACACAACTTCACACACACAAACATTCACACACCAACATGCGAGCACTAACACATCTAACTTGTGTTACACATTTCACACCTTGGTTGCTGATTGGCTAATGGTTACCAAGACAACACATCGCTATGACATCATCAAGGGGCCAAAATCTGATCAGCTCATTTTCAGAGAGGTTTTTATAGAAATAGATCAAAAAGAGACGTGAAGAAGAGGGGACACGTGTTGATGTAGAAGAGACATGAAGAAGAGGGGACACGTGTTGATGTAGAAGAGACATGAAGAAGAGGGGACACATGTTGATGTAGAAGAGACATGAAGAAGAGGGGACACATGTTGATGTAGAAGAGACATGAAGAAGAGGGGACACATGTTGATGTAGAAGAGACATGAAGAAGAGGGGACACATGTTGATGTAGAAGAGACTTGAGAAGAGGGGACACATGTTTGAATGAAGAAGAGAGACATGAAGAAGAGGGGACACATGTTGATGTAGAAGAGACATGAAGAAGAGGGGACACATGTTGATGTAGAAGAGACATGAAGAAGAGGGGACACATGTTGATGTAGAAGAGACATGAAGAAGAGGGGACACATGTTGATGTAGAAGAGACATGAAGAAGAGGGGACACATGTTGATGTAGAAGAGACATGAAGAAGAGGGGACACGTGTTGATGTAGAAGAGACATGAAGAAGAGGGGACACGTGTTGATGTAGAAGAGACATGAAGAAGAGGGGACACGTGTTGATGTAGAAGAGACATGAAGAAGAGGGGACACGTGTTTGATGTAGAAGAGACATGAAGAAGATGGGGACACGTGTTGATGTAGAAGAGACATGAAGAAGAGGAGACACGTGTTGATGTAGAAGAGACATGAAGAAGAGGGGACACGTGTTGATGTAGAAGAGACATGAAGAAGAGGGGACACGTGTTGATGTAGAAGAGACATGAAGAAGAGGGGACACGTGTTGATGTAGAAGAGACATGAAGAAGAGGGGACACGTGTTGATGTAGAAGAGACATGGAGAAGAGGGGACACATGTTGATGTAGAAGAGACATGGAGAAGAGGGGACACATGTTGATGTGGAAGAGACCTGAAGAAGAGGGGACACATGTTGATGTAGAAGAGACATGAAGAAGAGGGGACACATGTTGATGTAGAAGAGACATGAAGAAGAGGGGACACATGTTGATGTAGAAGATACATGGAGAAGAGGGGACACATGTTGATGTAGAAGAGACTTGAAGAAGAGGGGACACATGTTGATGTAGAAGAGACATGAAGAAGAGGGGACACATGTTGATGTCGAAGATACATGAAGAAGAGGGGACACATGTTGATGTAGAAGAGACATGAAGAAGAGGGGACACATGTTGATGTAGAAGAGACATGAAGAAGAGGGGACACATGTTGATGTAGAAGAGACATGAAGAAGAGGGGACACATGTTGATGCAGAAGAGACATGAAGAAGAGGAGACACGTGTTGATGTAGAAGAGACATGGAGAAGAGGGGACACGTGTTGATGTAGAAGAGACATGGAGAAGAGGGGACACATGTTGATGTAGAAGAGACATGGAGAAGAGGGGGACACATGTTGATGTAGAAGAGACATGGAGAAGAGGGGACACATGTTGATGTAGAAGAGACATGGAGAAGAGGGGACACATGTTGATGTAGAAGAGACATGAAGAAGAGGGGACACATGTTGATGTAGAAGAGACATGGAGAAGAGGGGACACATGTTGATGTAGAAGAGACATGAAGAAGAGGGGAGACATGTTGATGAAGAAGAGACATGAAGAAGAGGGGACACATGTTGATGTAGAAGAGACATGAAGAAGAGGGGGACACATGTTGATGTAGAAGAGACATGAAGAAGAGGGGACACATGTTGATGTAGAAGAGACATGAAGAAGAGGGGACACATGTTGATGAAGAAGAGACATGGAGAAGAGGGGACACATGTTGATGTAGAAGAGACATGAAGAAGAGGGGACACATGTTGATGTAGAAGAGACATGGAGAAGAGGGGACACATGTTGATGTAGAAGAGACATGGAGAAGAGAGGACACATGTTGATGTAGAAGAGACATGGAGAAGAGGGGACACATGTTGATGTAGAAGAGACATGGAGAAGAGGGGACACATGTTGATGTAGAAGAGACATGGAGAAGAGGGGACACATGTTGATGTAGAAGAGACATGAAGAAGAGGGGACACATGTTGATGTAGAAGAGACATGAAGAAGAGGGGACACATGTTGATGTAGAAGAGACATGGAGAAGAGGGGACACATGTTGATGTAGAAGAGACATGGAGAAGAGGGGACACATGTTGATGTAGAAGAGACATGAAGAAGAGGGGACACATGTTGATGTAGAAGAGACATGGAGAAGAGGGGACACATGATGATGTAGAAGAGACATGAA
>CADEHL010000665.1:0-20000 GCA_902827135.1 Harpagifer antarcticus | reverse complement strand
AAGCAATCAAACAAAGCCGCCTTTACAGTCTGCAAGAGTAAGAAGCTTGCCCAAACCAAAAGCTACGTTACGCTCTGAAAACTGAAAACGAGGTTATATCTCTCTCAGGCTCCGCCCTCTACTGGACTCTATGGGTACTACCTTACCCGGCGAGCATTCTCCCACTGAGACTTCTATAGACGTAGCCGGCCTTGGGCGGGCCTACCTGAATGCGGGCGCATCACACCGTATAAAAGGAGGCCTCGCCTCCTGACTATCATCCTTTTCTCTTCAGCAGCGGAAGTGATTTCACGGAGCTTAAAAAAGACGAGAAAAATAGAGAGTAATGGAGTCAGTTCTTGACCACAGGACCTGCCCGAAATGTCCAAACCTGATCGCGGGGGCGGATCCACACCCCTTCTGCTTCTTGTGTATGGGGCCTGACCACGCCGTGGCCCGGCGCCGGCATGCTCAGCCTGCCAGATGCTTCCTCGGCTCACGCGTGAGCATCGTGGGCAGCATTTTCTGTCGGCGGAGGCCCCGCAGGAGGAGGTGGAGGATCCGGATCTCGCCGTCGTCGAGATGGGCGATTCAGGAGACGAGGAAGTGCCGTTCCGGTTCTCCCTTCCGTGGCGCCAGACGACCCCGATTCCGGAGGAGGACGAGGACGCCTCGGTGTCTGGAGGTCCGACTCTCAGGTCTCCGCGTATGGATTTTCCAGCGGTGATGACCCTGGTGGCGGACCCCCACCGCTGCCACAGAGGCCTGTAAGCCGCCTGAGACTGGGGTTTCACCTCTGTTCTTTCCCCGACTCAGACTGCAAGGACTCTGGGTGTGACCCTAGATAACAACCTGTCCTTCACTGCAAACATCGCTGCTACAACCCGCTGCTGCAGATACACGCTTTACAACATCAGGAGGACACGTCCCCAGCTGACCCAGAAAGCCACGCAGGTTCTGGTCCAGGCTCTCGTCACCTCACGCCTAGACTACTGCAACTCCCTCCTGGCTGGTCTACCTGCATGTGCCATCCGACCTCTGCAGCTCATCCAGAATGCAGCGGCTCGTCTGGTCTTCAACCTTCCTAAATGTTCCCCCCCCACTCCGCTCCTCCGCTCCCTCCACTGGCTCCCGGTAACTGCTAGAATCCACTTCAAGACACTGGTGCTTGCGTACCATGCTGCGAATGGATCTGGCCCTTCCTACATCCAGGACATGGTTGAACCGTACACCCCAGCACGTGCACTCCGCTCTGCATCAGCCAAACGACTCGCTGCTCCCTCGCTGCGAGGGGGACCCAAGTTCCCATCAGCAGAAACACGTGGGTTTGCTATCCTGGCTCCAAGATGGTGGAATGAGCTCCCCATTGACATCAGGACAGCAGAAAGCTTACACACCTTCCAGACTGAAAACTCATCTCTTTCGACTCCACTTCCAGCCATAGAATTACTAACAAAGCACTTATATACTAACAAAGGACTGGCTCCTCTAAAGCCAGCTGAGTAGCACTTGAAGTGTGTGGCTCTATGAAACCTGATGTACTTTATGATTCTGTTTTCTTCAAGGTTGTATTTTGTTGGTCGAACGCACTTATTGTAAGTCGCTCTGGATAAAAGCGTCAGCTAAATGCAATGTAATCTAAAGCTACGTGGTGTGTTGTCTGGGTTTGCCTCTCTGCCCTGAGTTTTAACTTTAGAATCTGTGGAATCTCAGCTTTAATCTGATATCTTGTTTGTGCAGATCCGATAAGTATTAAAGTATTTCTACCGTGGGATCTGTGCTTGTTCTGTTCACATCGTCAGTTAGCTGAGTTTCTTCCCGTTTAGTGGGTGACACAGTAATAGGTTGTTAAATGTTAAGAAGCCATGAGACCCAGTTTCGTGTCTAGCAATATTTAACAATGCATTCATTATTAAATGTAGGAGTTTTCAGTTAACCTCCACCAGAATTTAATTTACTCCCCCCACCTCCCACAACTGCTTACAACACTATCAGAGTTTTAACTGCAGATCAACAACACACACACACGTTTGTATTTACCAAGATACGACACCATTTTATCTGAAATCTACTTTCCTTTTTTCCTCTGGTGAGAAAGATGATTATTCCACCAGTTGTTACAAAAAGTGATTATCAAAATGCAGCGCTCCATACAATTGTAGGAGGTGTATGTGTGTGTGTGTGTGTGTGTGTATGTGTCTGTCTGTCTGTCTGTCTGTCTGTCTGTCTGTCTGTCTGTCTGTGTGTGTGTGTGTGTGTCTGTCTGTCTGTCTGTCTGTCTGTCTGTGTGTGTGTGTGTGTGTGTGTGTGTGTGTGTGTGTGTGTGTGTGTGTGTGTGTGTGTGTTTGATGATGGAGATGTGAAAAACTAACCTTGGAGTCTGGAGTTCTAACAAGCCCTGCGGCTGTGTACGGTCCTCTCATGGGATGTAAACACACACACACACACACACACACACACACACATGCTTTTGCAAGCCTTCCCGAAACATCATTGTTAAATCGTGTAATAGCGGCGACCATTAAAGTTATGTTCAATGAAGTTAAGCGTTGTTAAACAAGCCTCTCTTTTCAGCGGTGGGCATATGGTTCTGATTACTGGTGAGCGGGGAAACACAATAGCGCTCTTCAACCGGGCTCTTGATCCTGTTCACTCCGATTCGGCCTGACACTTTGCCACAATCCCCGGCCACAAACAGCGACAAGGAAACCCGAGACCCGTAAACAATCCATGTTTCTGCTTTACTACAGATTTCTGGGCTTGAGAAGGCGGACCGCAGAGTTCACTGCGGAGTAATCCGATTATAGGCTCCGCGGGCCAAAGGCCGGACGGGCACCGGTCCAATGGAGCTGCATTATTGAATAACATAGAGTCCGTTTCCATAATGCCCGTTCAGACACAAAACAGTACTTCAGGTTCATGTTTCATTGCCTTCAAAACCATTCATCCAAAAATCATTGATTCGGCTGTTGCTCCACGAGTCCGGAGATCTCTCAAGAAACTATTGTTGAACATTTTGGTAACTTTTCCTCTTTTAGAATCCCTCACAATCCAAGAGCATCTCCTTGCTTTTTCATAACAATAAATATTACATTACATTTCATTTTGCTGACGCTTTTATTCAAAGCGACTTGAAAAATGTGCATTCAATCATGAAAAGACCAAGAGCAAGAATCCTGGAGGTTTATTTCCTGTCTATAAAACCAACCAGATTAAATGCTACTTCATTAGCTTCAATTAAAGAGATACCAGATGAGGTGCTACTTCATTAGCTTCAATTAAAGAGATACCAGATTAAGTGCTACTTCATTAGCTTCAATTAAAGAGATACCAGATTAAGTGCTACTTCATTAGCTTCAATTAAAGAGATACCAGATTAAATGCTACTTCATTAGCTTCAATTAAAGAGATACCAGATTAAGTGCTACTTCATTAGCTTCAATTAAAGAGATACCAGATTAAATGCTACTTCGTTAGCTTCAATTAAAGAGATACCAGATTAAGTGCTACTTCATTAGCTTCAATTAAAGAGATACCAGATTAAATGCTACTTCATTAGCTTCAATTAAAGAGATACCAGATTAAGTGCTACTTCATTAGCTTCAATTAAAGAGATACCAGATTAAGTGCTACTTCATTAGCTTCAATTAAAGAGATACCAGATTAAGTGCTACTTCATTAGCTTCAATTAAAGAGATACCAGATTAAATGCTACTTCGTTAGCTTCAATTAAAGAGATGCCAGATTAAGTGCTACTTCGTTAGCTTCAATTAAAGAGATACCAGAGTAAGTGCTACTTCATTAGCTTCAATTAAAGAGATACCAGATTAAGTGCTACTTCATTAGCTTCAATTAAAGAGATACCAGATGAAGTGCTACTTCGTTAGCTTCAATTAAAGAGATACCAGATTAAGTGCTACTTCATTAGCTTCAATTAAAGAGATCCCAGATTAAGTGCTACTTCATTAGCTTCAATTAAAGAGATACCAGATGAAGTGCTACTTCGTTAGCTTCAATTAAAGAGATACTAGATTAAGTGCTACTTCATTAGCTTCAATTAAAGAGATGCCAGATTAAGTGCTACTTCATTAGCTTCAATTAAAGAGATACCAGATGAAGTGCTACTTCGTTAGCTTCAATTAAAGAGATACTAGATTAAGTGCTACTTCATTAGCTTCAATTAAAGAGATACCAGATTAAGTGCTACTTCATTAGCTTCAATTAAAGAGATACCAGATTAAATGCTACTTCATTAGCTTCAATTAAAGAGATACCAGATTAAGTGCTACTTCATTAGCTTCAATTAAAGAGATCCCAGATTAAGTGCTACTTCATTAGCTTCAATTAAAGAGATACCAGATTAAGTGCTACTTCATTAGCTTCAATTAAAGAGATACCAGATGAAGTGCTACTTTGTTAGCTTCAATTAAAGAGATACCAGATTAAATGCTACGTACAGAAGAGAGATATGCATTTGCCAACACGCAGTTCAAACAGGTGGGCTGTCAGTCTGAAGATGTGTAGACTCTCTGATGTCCTGAAATCAACCGGGAGCTCGATCCACCATTTTGGAGCCACGATAGCAAACAGGTGTGCTTTTGTTGAGCCGTACCTGGGTCCCTTTCCCAGTGACGAAGGAGAGATCTGATTGGCTGATGAAGAGTGAAGAGCATATCCTGGAAGTTAAGGTTTAAATTGTTCAATTGGAAATCTCGAAGATGTTCCTTGAACTAAATATATGTTAGTTCACTTTATCTCTGAATGAGGAAGCGTATTGATGACTGAGCCTACTGTATGAATCAAAGATAAAAGTATTGCAATATTTATATTTTGATCAAATGCAATGGTCTGTGACGACATTCCCAGATTCACAGTTTGTGTACACTCACAAAATCAAGCAAACACCATTATGGAAACTTGAAGTATCAACATGACTCCAGGCCGCTGACATCTAAACACAATAACTGATGTTTTCACTAAATCGTCCCACATTGAAATCTTAAGCATTCCTACCTTTTAGCAAGTCGTTAGCCTAATAGCATAATTGCCTAAGTCATTTTTTGGCCAAATTGTGATATCTGCCTAACTTTACTCTCCTACCACTGCTGCATCACCCTGCCTTATTGCCTATGTCCACAGCCTATCAGAATGCATTTTAGAGTCCAAAATCACTATCTGCCTAAGTCATCGCTTTGACTTAGGCATTTTTGCAGGGCACTTTTCCTTGTTTTCCAAAAACATTCAAATATGACTTGGGCAATTATGCTATTAGGCTAACGAAGTCTTAATAGGCGCATTCACACTGCGGTACTTTTCCCACAAAGGTTCATGCGAACTTAGTTCAGTGAACTCTTTTATCGCGTTCACACCAAAAAGAGCCGGTACTAAATATAGCTCTTTTCTCACAAAAGAGCCGCTCGTAAGTCCCTGCTAGAGAGCAGGGACTTACGAGCGGCTCTTTTGTGAGAAAAGAGCTATATGTCTGATTGGCTGGGCGGATTGCAAACCACGCCCCGTAAAACTTCCAAAAAGTTTTGTGAAGCCGCCATTTTATTATCCTCGCATTAGCATTATTAGCATTAGCATTAGCCCAGCGCAGAAACGCAGAGAGACTAACTTATGGCAACACAAAATAAAACATGGGAGCGGTGGAGATGAGGAGGTGTCGGCGTTCTGGCGATTTACTCGGAAGGCTTCAGTAGAAGCTGCTGGGAGTCCCAGCAACTTCTACTGAAGTCCTCTTACAACTCCGGGGACTTCCGGCCGGGGACTCCGGGCGGCAGTATACGCCGTGAAGTTGTTTGTAGCCTGCCAGTAAACCCAAAGCAGAAGAAGAAGAAGTGAAGTCAGCGGCTTCATTTGCCTAATCCTCCCCCAGAGACTTTTTCCGGTGTGAACGCGATCTGTACTTAGTTCATGCGAACTAAAGAGTTTGCATGAACTAAGTTCGCATGAACCTTTGTGGGAAAAGTACTGCGGTGTGAATGCGCCTATTATCTGTCCAGAGATTTCACGCAGAACGACTATAAATGATCGGTGAATGCTTTAAAATGTTTGTAAAATGTGTGTTTTATTTGGAGAACAGAGGTCATGTGAAGTCAAGAAGACATCATTTAAGTTCGTAAAGATTTAGATTATAGTTTTATAGGAAGGATACATTACATGTTAGACGATTTTATCCAAAGCGACTTACATACTCAACACTGAAGGCAATCCCCACAGGAGCAATTTGGGGTGAAGTGTCTCAGGGACACAACGACATGCTGACGGCAGTGGGGTTTGAACCTGTGACCCCTTGATCCGAAAACCAACGCTCTATCCACTGCACCACACGCCTCCTCCAACAGATAATACCTTAAAAAACGAGTTAATGGTTGGTTTCAAACTGTCTTTCAGAAGGTATTGGTGCATAAGATCTGTATGTAAATGTTGAGTGAGAGCTGAACCCGTTAGACTGAAGATATGAGGTTTTCCTCACAGAGCAGTAACATTATACTCTACAGGAGGCCGACTTCCAAGCCATTGTGTTTCTCCTTAAACAATCCCATCCCATGATCGGAGGAAAAAACATACAAGAAAGCATACCGTAAGTCAATTTCTCAATTATGATCAATTTTCTGTCGAGCCAGTCCACGTTTACACCGTCATAAATCATAGGAAATATCAGTCTGCATAAATCAAACGTGGAGATTTAAATCAGCTGCTTGTAGAATCCAGCCGGTATCTCAGAGAGCTAATGTGTGGAAATGTGTGATAATTAAAGCCAGGCGCTCTCTCTGCGGGGAATACTGTTTCCCAATGTTCGTTTAGCACTCTCACTTCAGTGCCTGCTTTAACGTGTTACAGCTCTGTTTACAGGCCGCAGTAGCAGAGGCTTCACGACTTTCTGGGACTCAAAAGTTTTCTGAGGAATTAGAAGACTGTTGAAACAATTATGGTTTTATACCTTTATTTTAAATCTAAAATACCGCAACATGTTATGTAAATGAAAACCAAGTTTGCAGCTCTTGCTTTCAACTTTTGAGAATAATTTAGGGTTTAGATTAAATTATATAATATCTAAAGCAGTGGTGGAAAGTAAATACGCTTACTCAAGTATTGTACTTAACCACTATTGGTTGGATTGTTGGAAATTTGGTTCAAACATTCGTGAATTTTAATAACTGTGGGGACTTTTTATCCTGTGCCATCATCTGATCAAACTTGTATTTGGGGGAGGTGTGTGGCGCAGTGGATAGAGCCTTGGTGTTGGGATCAGGGGGTCATAGGTTCAAACCCCACTGCAGTCAGCGTGTCGTTGTGTCCCTGGGCAAGCGTGTCGTTGTGTCCCTGGGCAAGATACTTCACCCCGAATTGCTCCTGTGGGGATTGCCCAATGAGAATGTACATCGCTTTGGATAAAAGCGTCTAACATGTAATGTTTTTAGTCCATACTTTGGATAATAATAATCCCCTGAGAAGCTGAGCAAATCGTTCAGATATCTTTCAAGTGTAACAAATGAACAACACGACAACATGGATATTCATCCCAGGGTTTGGCCTTGAGTTATAAAAAAACGTCTCAGACTGAGAAAAAATAACTCTGTGAATACTTCTTATCTGTAACTGGCATTTGTTGAATGCAGCTACATTTAGATCTGTCGAGTCAGAGTGATTGGGTTCCTTCCCACATCTGAAAAGAATGAGCTGATTGTTAAGAAACACAAATCACAAGCGTCATAAATCACCTTTAACATTTTAGAGAAACAAGTTTGATTTAAAGGTTAAAAAGTCACAAAATGGGAGAGCTGTAGACTGTAGATGTGAACATCTGAATTATCACGTAAATATGACAGCTGCAAACTTGTAATACAACTTTTACTTTGGTTTTTTACTTTAGACCATATTTCTGTAACAACCTTTCGAATGACAGGGAGACAAATCGGGTCCAGCAAAGACACTTAACTATTTATCAGACTACTAAGGAGACTCAAATCAGATGAACCGATTGTGGTTCGAGTTCAAGTAAATAAGTATATTTATAAAATGAAACTTCAAGTGGTTTCTCACGGGACACAGGGTTGGGTTTAGAAAACAAAGACCCTAGACACTAAAGAACCTAGAACGTACACTTAGGGTTCAATGAACAATGACTCTAGGGTTAGACAACAAAGACCTTAGATCCTTGGTTCATGGTTAAAGAAGAAAGAAATACCCTGGACACTAGGGTTAGGGTTCAGGTAAAACAAAGACCCCAGGGTTAGGGTTGGAACAGAGAGGAAGACCCTAGACCCCAGGGTTAGGGTTCAGGGAAAACAAAGACCCCAGGGTTAGGGTTGGAACAGAGAGGAAGACCCTAGACACTAGGGTTAGGGTTCAGGTAAAACAAAGACCCCAGGGTTAGGGTTGGAACAGAGAGGAAGACCCTAGACCCCAGGGTTAGGGTTCAGGGAAAACAAAGACCCCAGGGTTAGGGTTGGAACAGAGAGGAAGACCCTAGACACTAGGGTTAGGGTTCAGGGAAAACAAAGACCCCAGGGTTAGGGTTGGAACAGAGAGGAAGACCCTAGACCCCAGGGTTAGGGTTCAGGGAAAACAAAGACCCCAGGGTTAGGGTTGGAACAGAGAGGAAGACCCTAGACACTAGGGTTAGGGTTCAGGTCAAACAAAGACCCCAGGGTTAGGGTTGGAACAGAGAGGAAGACCCTAGACACTAGGGTTAGGGTTCAGGGAAAACAAAGACCCCAGGGTTAGGGTTGGAACAGAGAGGAAGACCCTAGACACTAGGGTTAGGGTTCAGGGAAAACAAAGACCCCAGGGTTAGGGTTGGAACAGAGAGGAAGACCCTAGACACTAGGGTTAGGGTTCAGGGAAAACAAAGACCCCAGGGTTAGGGTTGGAACAGAGAGGAAGACCCTAGACACTAGGATTAGGGTTCAGGGAAAACAAAGACCCCAGGGTTAGGGTTGGAACAGAGAGGAAGACCCTAGACACTAGGATTAGGGTTCAGGGAAAACAAAGACCCCAGGGTTAGGGTTGGAACAGAGAGGAAGACCCTAGACCCCAGGGTTAGGGTTAGAAAACAAAGACCCAGGGTTAGGGTTGGAACAGAGAGGAAGACCCTAGACACTAGGGTTAGGGTAAGCGACCAAACAAAGAACCCCTAGAGTTAGGGATAGAGAAGGATAAAGACACCTCGACAATAGGGTTTTGTACAGAACAAACAAAGACCCTAGACCAGGGGAGATTCCCGGTCGATCGCGAGATGTGTCTAAAATAGAACAACAATATTCGGTTTTATCGTTAATGTCCTATACACCATTTTTGACGATTTACAAATTGCTCCAAATTTTGAAGAACTCAGTGTGCATCGAGACCGGGTGACGACACGACCTGCAACCACTGTAAGTTATATTCTTGTTTAATTAGACTTCTCTGTTTCATTTATTCTACTCTGTATAATTGTTCTGTACACTGTAAAAACGGATTTGATCATTAAGTTATTTTAACTTTTGTCTGTAAGTTACTTCCACTTAATAATCAATGTATTCAATTTCTACTTAATTTCATAAATTGTAATTATTTCAACATAATCTTCCTGTGCCAGAATAATGCACTTGAACGCATCAACGCGTTGTGATTGGCGTGACCCCATGTGTCGGGGCATGGCTTGTGGGCAGTGGGCACTATTTCGCTGACGTTGTCCGTGTCAACAGCTTGTGACAGTCCGCACACACAAGACCGCAATACAATTATTACAAATCAAAGTCCATCCGTCTCTCATCTGCGATGCGAGCGTGGCTTTACTGAAGAAGGAGTAATTTAGAGCGGCATTTCAAAACGGTGAACCAACGCTACGAGACGGAATCCCCTCCTAGGTCTGCCCTACGCGCTTCTGTCCGTTGCGTGCACACGTTAAACATGTGAATACATCATTCTAAGTTGTGAATGTTTAATTCATAATAAGTTGTGAATTTTAAGAGATGAGATTGTTTCATTTAATATTTTAAGTTTTGTTTCCCGTGGGAACACCTGCCCGTTGCACGTCTTTGTTCACTTCCGGTATGTATTTCCCACCCTCCCACTGGCCATCTGTAGAATCTGGAGAATCACAGAACGGCCGGTCGTCAAGGGCCGACTCGATTCGCTGACGGCCGTCACCGCCCTTCATTTTTGATGTTTTTAAATGGCATCGTTGAAGTTGGTACTTATTATATGTTATAGTTTGGATTCCTAAAGCTTTTAGTCTACTATCCCATCATTCAAGGGTTTCACTAGAAGCAATGTGGTTTCTTTGGACGGACACTATCATTTAAATTGTTTTACTATGTTCAATCTCAATTTACTTTAAAATAAAAACATTATATTTTGATTCTGACTCTTCTACATCCAACTCACAGGTTCATCCTTACTTTGAGAAAAAAGATTATTATCCCCTTTAGAAGATATAGTCATTTGTTCTGGGAATGTCCTTTTCGAGCCTGTGGCCTGAAAAACAGGCTCGGAGCTTAACTGGTTAACCTGTTAAGCCCTGAGCCTGTTTTTCAGGTCTCAGGCTCGTAAAGGACATGCGTCTTTCACCACAGGCAATACCGCCTGCATGCCTCAGCTTTGATTAAAGGAAATGCTCTCATCAATCCGTCCAAGAGGAACAAGATGAACGCCATTCGAGCTTTACAGGTGGACAGGTGCACTCGCTGTTGCCTTTCAGAAACAAATCAGCAAGTCTGAATCTTAGGGGTCATCACTTTAAGACTGTGTTTAAAATAGTGAAATGTAATCTACTTTTGTACCTTTGGTTTCTGGGCTTATAAAACTCTTGAACTTGTTGAAGAGTTGAAGTCTCCTGTCTTGGAATTGAGTGCATCTTTTTAATAAAAATAAACACTAATGAATATGAATGAATGGGTAGTTTTGAAGTGAGACACTCTTCTGTCATGAGATTCATAGACGTCTACAAAATCCCAGCACATTGTAAGGTCTGTTTGAATACTTTTCAATAATTGATATTATTATATTATATATTTATATTGATGTTAAGATCTTGAACACTTTTAGCTTAGCGGTGGTGACGTGAAGTCATGTGCTGTAGTTCCTTTATAGCCCAACGTTAGCCACCTTTAGCTTAGCGGTGGTGATGTGAAGTCATGTGACCGTGCTGTAGTTCCCTTATAGCCCAACATTAGCCACCTTTAGCTTAGCGGTGGTGACGTGAAGTCATGTGACCGTGCTGTTGTTCCCTTATAGCCAACATTAGCCACCTTTAGCTTAGCGGTGGTGACGTGAAGTCATGTGACCGTGCTGTAGTTCCCTTATAGCCCAACATTAGCCACCTTTAGCTTAGCGGTGGTGACGTGAAGTCATGTGACCGTGCTGTAGTTCCTTTATAGCCCAACATTAGCCACCTTTAGCTTAGCGGTGGTGACGTGAAGTCATGTGACCGTGCTGTTGTTCCCTTATAGCCCAACATTAGCCACCTTTAGCTTAGCGGTGGTGACGTGAAGTCATGTGACCGTGCTGTAGTTCCTTTATAGCCCAACGTTAGCTTTTACTTGAAAAATTATAATTTGGTTAATATGTGGAGATTATCATTCTAAACAAAACATGTAAGTATCATAAAAAACGTTTTGCGACAGAGGATATTTTTTGCAACGATCCAATGGAAAAACACCATTGTATTATTTTGGGGGAACTCGGGAGATGCTAATCTCTGTAGAAAACATCGTAGATATTAAGCAAAATTCCTGGATTCAATTAATTAACAAACAGTGAGTGGGAAAGAAATGTGTTTTCATAACCTGTTCTCATATCGCTTTTTCATCGCCTAACTTCATCAACCAACGAACCCAACCTCGAAAACACTTGAAACCAAACACAGCCATCCTCGGGTTAATTTGGCATCTGGAAATCTTACGAATTCCTTTGATAGTTTAGTCTACAGAGTCTCTGGGAGGGCAGAGGTTCAAACTGATAGGAGTTTGGAGCTCAGTCAATTAGACATTTTTTATTGAAGAGTAGTTTATGCAACGTTCCCACATTTGGAGCAGGTCAGATTAGCACTTCATCACTGGCCTGTATTTATACATCGGAAATTCTTTACATGCTTCGTAGAAAAGGTCTCGGATAAGACATAGAAAGACTCCTCATTGTTCATGTGAATGGGAAAAAGGCACACTGGCAAATAAGTGCTGGAAGAAAGGGCATTTCTAAGTATAACTCATATCAATAGCATTTCCGTGACACGCAGACTTTGTACACCAATCAGAACATAGATATAAATCTGAACAACAAAAGCAGTTGGAGCCCAATATGAGAGCAAATCCAAAAAGTGTCTACGGTTGTTTGTGGCGTCTCTCAGATGCAACACAAGTTGTATTGGATGGGTGTTAAAGAGCATCACCTCCATGAGTGTATCTCTCTGTTTAGTCTTGAACAGTCTGAGCTGTCTTTGGTATGCAGTCTGATAGTCCACTTGAGTCGGAGTTATGTCTGTTGCATAGCAGAGAATTGGTCATAAGAAAAGTGTTTTCTCAGTGTTTATAGTCCAACCTTACGATCAGGGCAATCTATCATCCAAGTCTTTGCTACCTGCAGCCACACGTCTCCACCACCATGTCCTCGTACTGTTTGTAGACCACGTTATTAGCCGAGTCGATGTAGAGTATGCTGATCGGGCTGAGTCGTGTCGGGACGCAGCAGGTCGGCGGCGTGGACTCTGGGTCCATGGAGTTCATGAGGGTCTGAATGATGGCGTGGTTGGTGGGTTCCAGGTGCGAGCGGATGGGGAAGTCGCAGACGCCGTCGCAGTGAAAGGCCTCGTACTCCAGCGGCGCGATGATCCAGTCGTCCCAGCCCATCTCTTTAAAGTTCACGTGGAGTCGTCTCCGGTGGCATCGCGGCCTCGTCTGCGGCTTCACCAGCTGGCTCTGAGGGAGGGTCTGCACAGGTTTCTTAGCCCCCCTTGAAGCGGGAGCTCGGCGCATTCTCCGCTGCGTAACCAAGTACTCGTAGACGGTTTTGTTGTCGTGGCCCGACCGCGCTTTGATCTCATTGTAGAAGAGATCTCGCTTCTTGCTTTTGCCAAACGCCAGGAAGAAGGCCTTTTCCTTGTTGGTCCTTCCGGGTCGGGCGAATCCGAGCGAGCGCAGGTCCAAGGGGCGACCGCCTCGATGCTCCAGGGCCTCCAGTTCAAAGCACAGCTGCTGGGAGTGCTGGTTCTGCTGGGTTTTGAAGCCCTTGAAGACTTTCCAGCCGTCGAACACTTCCCACTTGCTGCTGAACGCGCCTCCGCCGAGCAGGTCGTCCGAGGGTCTTGGTCTGCAGCAGGACGGCCGGTTGTTTACCTGAAGCGCAGGTGTACAGCTTCAGGCACGGGGACGATGCTCCTCCACCCCCTCCCTCGGACGCCTGGGATCCCATGGAGGCCCTGCGGGGGTCGGACAGGCGCTTCCTCAGGATGCGTAGCTCGGCCCCCAGGAGCCCGTCTCGATCCAGAGAGCTGACGTTGAAGTGATACCTCTGACGTCTCAGCTGGGGCCCTCGCTCATCTGTGGGGGAGGACGGAGACACAGACAGAGGTATGAGTTACAGCTGAGCGAAAACACAGGGAGGGAGACAACCCACTCGTAGACACACAGAACCTTAAGAATCATCTGCAGTTCTTTGTACGCTGCTATGGACAATCTTCCCCTACGGCACATTTCTCAAAGCTATTGTTATTTTGTATATTGATTGTTGTGCCTTCATGTCTTAACGTGTGCACGTGTGTCTGGTGATTGTGTATTCGGCATTTCGATCTCACACAAACTGAAAGATTGACAGTAACGTTGATTTGACATATTTCTTGTTGTTAAAATAAACACTGTTAACTCTACATGCTGTTGATCAGTTCACAAAACACCCAGTTTGTATTCATTTTAATTTGCTTTGCTGTAAATGTGTTCGTGCCTCGTGCATCCATCTCTCTGCGGAGCGGTTGTTAGTATCTTTAATGTGTGTTGGGATTGCAGTTGTCCTGTCTGAGGTTGCTGTACTATATGTTAGGACCCTGTTGAAAACGTCTCATGGGGTTTACAAAGCATTTCCTTTTACATGTATAATAGTTTACTTCTTTACCCATTTGCACATTGGTCACATTGTCTTGCATTGTTTTATGTCTTATATATTTATGTTGCATTGTTGGAGGAGCTTCATGTTCCCTTTCCATGCCTTCACTGTGCACATGACAATAAAGCCTTCGAACCTTTAAGGAAATAAGAATGAAAGAAAGTACGAACGTTTATTTATAAAGCACGCTTCACCCAAAGGTAAGATATGAAGTCCAACAGAATAAACACAATTACATTTAAATACAAGAAATAGAAGTCATTACTGTTTTCCTTCAGTTATTATGTTCTTAAAGACAATCCTCTAACTCCAACGCATTTCTGCAAAGGCATCGAATTATACTATTTTTCCTCAGATGAGAAAATCCCAGGCTTTTTAACTGAATATCTTTTGGTTTTGAAAACATAACTTTGGGCTGTGGTAAATGTGGTAGGTGCAACCCCAATGCAAACACACACACACACACACACACACACACACACAAACACCGCAAGCAGGAAAACACATTTAAGGGTTAGAATAACGAAAATATTTACACATTTCCTCACAGAATGCAAATATTCTACTTCTGCAGGTACACACACACACACACACACACACACACACACACACACACACACACACACATACGCACACACACGCACACACACACAGAAGAAATGACAATGGTGTGGTGTGTAATGTTTTTTTTCTTTTGCTGTCAGTGACGGAAACCAGTTAACGTCCATGTCCAAATGAAATCCAGCAATGAAATCTACTTACCCACACACACACACATGCGCACACACACACACACACGCACACACACACACACACACACACACACACACACACACACCACACACACACACACACACACACACACACACACACACACACACAAACGGCTAACTTCTTCTCACGTCATTCCCCCTCCTTCCTATCCAGGACTTAAGCTGGCATTGAAAAGTACATTAGAACCAGACAGAGACCACAGCGGACTGTAAACAGGCCTCTTATTACAAACCTGCAGCTATGTAACTGCCCATAGGCTGCTAACCAGCATCTGCTGCTGAGGACACAAACCAACGACACACACACACACACACACACACACACACACACACACACACACACACACACACACACACACACACACACACACACTGGCCGTCTCTGTGAACGATCTGATTAAGGCTCAAACTGAGAGCAATTAGTATTTTTAAAACACTCTCAGTGATGGATGGATATTTATTAAAGGGCCCCTACTCAGCTGATGTTCAGGTGTATATCAGTATGTAGTGTCTCTACTTTAAAGAGTCCTCTCCTGCTGATGTTCAGGTGTATATCAGTATGTAGTGTCTCTACTTTAAAGAGTCCTCTCCTGCTGGTGTTCAGGTGTATATCAGTATGTAGTGTCTCTACTTTAAAGAGTCCTCTCCTGCTGATGTTCAGGTGTATATCAGTATGTAGTGTCTCTACTTTAAAGAGTCCTCTCCTGCTGATGTTCAGGTGTATATCAGTATGTAGTGTCTCTACTTTAAAGAGTCCTCTCCTGCTGATGTTCAGGTGTATATCAGTATGTAGTGTCTCTACTTTAAAGAGTCCTCTCCTGCTGATGATCAGGTGTATATCAGTATGCAGTGTCTCTACTTTAAAGAGTCCTCTCCTGCTGATGATCAGGTGTATATCAGTATGTAGTGTCTCTACTTTAAAGAGTCCTCTCCTGCTGATGTTCAGGTGTATATCAGTATGTAGTGTCTCTACTTTAAAGAGTCCTCTCCTGCTGATGTTCAGGTGTATATCAGTATGTAGTGTCTCCACTTTAAAGAGTCCTCTCCTGCTGATTGTTCAGGTGTATATCAGTATGTAGTGTCTCTACTTTAAAGAGTCCTCTCCTGCTGATGTTCAGGTGTATATCAGTATGTAGTGTCTCTACTTTAAAGAGTCCTCTCCTGCTGATGTTCAGGTGTATATCAGTATGTAGATCATCCGTGCAACATGTGGCAAACTAGAGGAAAGTGATGTGTCGGCCTCGTGCGGGGGAGGTCACCGGCGATTTGCTGAGGACACACTAAACAAATAAAGCCCAAATTAAAAGTACATTAAGTGTTTGAAATGTAAACCGTTAGCAGAGCTAGAAATATGAAACCTGGTCATTTAAACATTGATTTAAACAGTTTTACAGCGTAAAGATCACACAGGGGGCTGGAGGAGTGTCTGCCCTCCTGAGGCCGTGGATCAGCAGCGACTCACCAGATGGCCAGAAGCACACAGAACGCTACCAGCACGCACATACACATACACGAGTATAAATATACACAGCTACATGCATGAGCACTGGCCCGTGGCAACTCGGTTTTAAGTCATAAATATTTCACTCGAATATTAAACACGGGGCAAAACGTTTAATAATCCTCGGGGATACATTTAGAAGTTTAACAGTGAAGAATAGTTTCACGCGACATTGTCCATTGAATGCGAACCTTGTGTGATGTTCAAACTGAACGAGGAGTTGAACAGTACAGTGGCTGACGTGCACACGCGTAACAACGGCCCAACACATGAACCCGGCTGCAGCTTCAGATATGAGGGGGGGGGGGGGGCGAGCGGCTGACGGCCGACACAGCACTTTCTTCTCTACTCTTCCTCTAGTTTGCCACATGTTGCACGGATGATCTCCGTGCCTTCAGACCATTTGAAGAAGTTAATAAAGCAGAAAAAGGAAGGAAGGATGAAGTTAGAAAATAAACTACAATATTATTTTTCTCAATGAAGGGAGGCTAAATCCACCAGCTACCCTGCAGTCTACAAAGCCATTCAGACTAGCTGCACCTTCACCAGCTACCCTGCAGTCTACAAAGCCATTCAGACTAGCTGCACCTTCACCAGCTACCCTGCAGTCTACAAAGCCATTCAAACTAGCTGCTTCTTCACCAGCTACCCTGCAGTCTACAAAGCCATTCAGACTAGCTGCTCCTTCACCAGCTACCCTGCAGTCTACAAAGCCATTCAGACTAGCTGCACCTTCACCCAGCTACCCTGCAGTCTACAAAGCCATTCAAACTAGCTGCTTCTTCACCAGCTACCCTGCAGTCTACAAAGCCATTCAGACTAAGCTGCTCCTCACCAGCTACCTGCAGTCTACAAAGCCATTCAGACTAGCTGCTCCTTCACCAGCTACCCTGCAGTCTACAAAGCCATTTCAGACTAGCTGATCCTTCACCAGCTACCCTGCAGTCTACAAAGCCATTCAGACTAGCTGCTCCTTCACCAGCTACCCTGCAGTCTACAAAGCCATTCAGACTAGCTGCTCCTTCACCAGCTACCCTGCAGTCTACAAAGCCATTCAGACTAGCTGCACCTTCATGCACATGTATTTGTATAAGACACTAGCATAGGGTTGAAGGGGTGGAGCCCTCTGTGATGTCACGTGCCACTGGGTGCTGTGAGCCCTCTGTGATGGGCTCACAGCACCCAGTGGCACGTGCTCTCTGTGTGACCCATGGCACCAGGAGCAGCGGGTCAGCACTCGTATCGCTCTGAGGTTAATATGCATGTGTGTTCCTGTGTGTGTTTGAACTCATGCGCTTTGTGACAACAAGTGGGATCCATGCAGTTCCTCCTCTTCTGTCCTTGTCTGTTTCCTGATTCCTAATTAGATGAATCGCCCCCTCTATGCAGTGAGTCATGTGATCAATGCCCCAAGGACCAATCAGCAGAAGGTGGTGTTTGTGTCATGCTTCACTGCTACACCTGCTTTAATCCCTGCATGCCGTTACATCACAATAAGAGCTTTCAGCAACAGACTCTGTTGTATTATAAAGTTTACACATAGAGGAGTTTCCTGCGGTGCATTCAAAGACCCGGAAAGAAGAAGCTAAACACAATACCATGACAATAGTACTGTTATAATGAGGTGTTTTCCATCTGTGTTTCCGTGTGCAAAGACAGATCATAAAGAAGTATTACATTGAGCCACAGTTACTCACACAACACTTACCGTTGTTGTTGGATGGAGGAAGTGTGTGTGGTAAGAATTGGGATTTTAGAAAGCCATAAAACCTCCAAACAGCAGCGGGAACAGTTCCGGTGAGAGAGGACTGTTACAGGATGTGTATTTGTGTTTCTTTGTTGTATGCATGCAGGTAACATTACGCTTAGGCTCTTTTCTGCATATCCCCTCTACGGTGCTAAAGGTATTCTGATCTGAGTAACATGCACCCCTCCACACACAGCCAGGGAGTCAGGGGCTGCCACTCAACATGCCCCCTGCTCGAGGAAGCTAACATGCATAGGAGCAACTTAGGGTGACGTGCACAGAGCCACAGAGCACCTCTGCATCCGGTCATAGCACAGTCAGCACTCACTTACACTGTGTCCAATGCACTTAGGCTAGCGGCACTACACACATGCAACTCTCTCCAGACAGCAGCGAAACCGTGCAGAGGAACCGTGCAGCGGAACCATGCAGAGGAACCGTGCAGAGGAACCATGCAGAGGAACCATGCAGAGGAACCGTGCAGCGGAACCATGCAGAGGAACTGTGCAGAGGAACCGTGCAGAGGAACCGTGCAGAGGAACCGTGCAGCGGAACCGTGCAGAGGAACCATGCAGAGGAACCGTGCAGAGGAACCGTGCAGAGGAACCGTGCAGCGGAACCATGCAGAGGAACCGTGCAGCGGAACCGTGCAGCGGAACCATGCAGCGGAACCGTGCAGAGGAACCGTGCAGCGGAACCGAGCAGAGGAACCATGCAGAGGAACCGAGCAGAGGAACCGTGCAGAGGAACCGTGCAGAGGAACCGTGCAGAGGAACCATGCAGAGGAACCGAGCAGAGGAACCGTGCAGCGGAACCGTGCAGAGGAACCGAGCAGAGGAACCGTGCAGAGGAACCGTGCAGAGGAACCGTGCAGAGGAACCGTGCAGAGGAACCGTGCAGAGGAACCGTGCAGAGGAACCATGCAGAGGAACCATGCAGAGGAACCGAGCAGAGGAACCGAGCAGAGTAACCGAGCAGAGGAACCGAGCAGAGGAACCGTGCAGAGGAACCATGCAGAGGAACCATGCAGAGGAACCGTGCAGAGGAACCGTGCAGCGGAACCGGTTCTGGGTGAAACGAGAGAAAGTGAGGTTACCTTGTCCTCGGTCCACGAAGCTGTGATGGTGTTGGCCAGCCCCGGCCTCGTGCAGCGCGCTGCTGTTCAGGTCCCCGGTGGAGAGGGACCAGTACAGAGACAGCATGTAGTCGTGCGGGGTGACCAGCGGCTGCACGGCTCTCTGCGGAGCCCCGGTGCGCACGAGAGCAGCGGGAACCTTCCTCACCTTTTCCCCCGGTGAGCCAGCGGCAGCACCGACTACAGTCCCGACTCCTTTCCCCGCTGCACGTGCGCTCAGAGCGGCAGGAGCTTTACGCACGGGCTCTTTACGCACCGGGATGCCCGCGCGGTTCACCGGCACCACGGCACCGCGCGGAGGCGAGGCGGCAGGAGCTGCGATTCTGCTTTTAACACCAGTCGGCTCTCCTTTTATTAACGGAGGACCGGCACGGATCCGCGTGATCCTCGCAGGACTCACCGGGGACGGTTTCCACGCCCCGAGCACCGGCTGCCTCCCCGCGGCTGGTGCTCTGCCGGCTCTCCCTCCTCCTGCCGGTCTGCTGAGGGACCCGAGGACCGGATGCAGGAACAGCAGAGTCCAGAGCAGAAGACAGACTCGCTTCACGACTCTCATCCTAAAGCCCGGTCGCGCTTCGCCAGGTCGTCATGGCAATAAGGCGCGGAAATGTTCAGAAATACAAAATCAGTTTGGTTCAAAGTTAGAAGAGGGAGCAGTCCGGTTCTGCCCGACTCTCTCATCCTCTGAGTGTCCTCTCAGGGGGGAAGTGCACAGCTTGTCCCGGCTGTGTGAACGGCTGTAAAAGCAAAGATGTGGAGTTCTTAGAAACAAGTCCTGCA
>CADEHL010000664.1:0-31260 GCA_902827135.1 Harpagifer antarcticus | reverse complement strand
AATCGGAGTCTCCCGGAAATCGGAGGGTTTGGCAAGTATGATACACACACACACACACACACACACACACACACACACACACACACACACATAATGTTCGTATTTAGTCTCCTGATTTTAAATGGGAATGAAATCATGTGAGTGTTCCCAGAGCACCAGTGTTCTGCAGTTTGTGTGGGCTTTTGGAAGATTCAAACCACACTGAAGATTAAGGATCATCTCATATTTTGAGGCCTCAATTTGTCCTCAACGTCAAAGTCATAGATGTAAAGCACGCAGCCTTACAGCCAATTTGTTCTCTGATGTGTTCTTGAGGAGTAACAGGTGTGTGTGTGTG
Organism: Harpagifer antarcticus; assembly: GCA_902827135.1. Classification (NCBI taxonomy): domain Eukaryota; kingdom Metazoa; phylum Chordata; class Actinopteri; order Perciformes; family Harpagiferidae; genus Harpagifer; species Harpagifer antarcticus. The sequence continues at coordinate 30,923 of CADEHL010000664.1, read as the reverse complement.
TGTGTGTGTGTGTAGCAGGTGATGGGGCAGACAAGAGGGGAATCCTCAGGCGGATGTAAAGGTAGGAAAACAGCGTAACAGAGCGAATGAGATCTGTCTGTCTCTCAGCTCCAGGGAGTCAGCTGTTTTCTGATCATTGTTTTCAGATGTTTGTCGAGCCTTGGTTGAATACAGTGAACGTGACGGCGCAGGCTGCGTCCCAGAGGGATGACTTGCCTCACTGAGCGCTGAACGCTGTGTGAGCGCAAAGGTCTGAAGGAAGACTCCTCTCGGCACAGAGTCTGTTATCACCACCGTTTCTGGACTCCTATCATCGGAGGAGGGAAGTAGTGGAGTACCAATACTTCGTTAACTTAATGATCAATCAGTATCAAACATATCATATATATTATTCTGAGATGGACCAATCTGCACAACGACTACTTTCACTGTCTTTCACTATATTTTGATGAGAATACTTTCCTACTTTCACTTGAGGGACATTTTGAATACTTTTACTGTAACAGAGTATTCCTACACTCTGGTACTTCTACCTTTACTCAAGTACCAGATCTGAGTACTTCTACTTTGACTCAAGTACAAGATCTGAGTATTCCTACTTTCACTCAAGTACAATATCTGAGTACTTCTACTTTTACTCAAGCACAAGATCTGAGTACTTCTACTTTTACTAAGTACAAGATCTGAGTACTTCTACTTTTACTCAAGCACAAGATCTGAGTACTTCTACTTTAACTCAAGTACAAGACCTGAGTACTTCTACTTTTACTCAAGCACAAGATCTGAGTACTTCTACTTTTACTAAGTACAAGATCTGAGTACTTCTACTTTTACTCAAGTACAAGACCTGAGTACTTCTACTGTTACTCAAGTACAAGACCTGAGTACTTCTACTTTTACTCAAGTACAAGACCTGAGTACTTCTACTTTTACTCAAGTACAACATCTGAGTACTTCTACTTTTACTCAAGTACAAGACCTGAGTACTTCTACTTTTACTCAAGCACAAGATCTGAGTACTTCTACTTTTACTAAGTACAAGATCTGAGTACTTCTACTTTTACTCAAGTACAAGACCTGAGTACTTCTACTTTTACTCAAGTACAACATCTGAGTACTTCTACTTTAACTCAAGTACAAGACCTGAGTACTTCTACTGTTACTCAAGTACCAGATCTGAGTACTTCTACTTTTACTCAAGTACAACATCTGAGTACTTCTACTTTAACTCAAGTACAAGACCTGAGTACTTCTACTTTTACTCAAGTACAAGATCTGAGTATTTCTACTTTTACTCAAGTACAAGATCTGAGTACTTCTACTTTTACTCAAGTACACGATCTGAGTACTTCTACTTTTACTCAAGTACAAGATCTGAGTATTTCTACTTTTACTCAAGTACACGATCTGAGTACTTCTACTTTGACTCAAGTACAAGATCTGAGTACTTCTACTGTTACTCAAGTACAAGATCTGAGTACTTCTACTGTTACTCAAGTACTAGATCTGAGTACTTCTACTGTTACTCAAGTACACGATCTGAGTACTTCTCACTTCTGTGTTTCCAGCCGAGTACACGGACCAACGAGTACCCGACTGGCGACTGCACGGCTTTCTGACCATTTGTCCCACAAATGGAGGCGATGTCCAGCATTTGATTGACAGTCTGAAACTTGACTTTCATCCAATGGCTGTTTAGAAACCAAGAGAGGTCACCATTGGATGTCAGATGTCAATCAATCAACAAAGACCTGAGATGTTTGGACTTAAGGCGATCGAGAGATCTGTTTAAACGTGCTTTCCGTCAAACTGAATAGATATAATCGTGAAGCTGAGGGTTTGATGCAGATCACCATTGCATTGAAAATAGGAGTATTATATATTTGTTAAAGCACTTGTCATTACTTTAGGATGCATCAGTGATTCATTGTGAAACCTCGTGTCCCAGGTCCACAGATAACGCCTCGTGTCCCAGGTCCACAGATAACGCCTCGTGTCCCAGGTCCACAGATAACGCCTCGTGTCCCAGGTCCACAGATAACGCCTCGTGTCCCAGGTCCACAGATAACGCCTCGTGTCCCAGGTCCACAGATAACGCCTCGTGTCCCAGGTCCACAGATAACGCCTCGTGTCCCAGGTCCACAGATAACGCCTCGTGTCCCAGGTCCACAGATAACGCCTCGTGTCCCAGGTCCACAGATAACGCCTCGTGTCCCAGGTCCACAGATAACGCCTCGTGTCCCAGGTCCACAGATAACGCCTCGTGTCCCAGGTCCACAGATAACGCCTCGTGTCCCAGGTCCACAGATAACGCCTCGTGTCCCAGGTCCACAGATAACGCCTCGTGTCCCAGGTCCACAGATAACGCCTCGTGTCCCAGGTCCACAGATAACGCCTCGTGTCCCAGGTCCACAGAAAACGCCTCGTGTCCCAGGTCCACAGATAACGCCTCGTGTCTCTGTATTTCAGAACCGCTGCTCTCAAGCTTTGGGAAACCAACCTCAAAGTAAATCAGGATGACATGTAAACCTTCTCTTGAACTCCCCATTCCTTCAGCCTGTCCTCGTTGGGAAATACAAAGAGATGCTTCTGAAGCCTCCCGGAGGACAGAGCGGTGTTTTAGAGACGGTTTGGTCGACAGACGCTGCGGCGAGGATGAACAGGGAAAGCAGCAATGCCCGCAGGACTGGGTTAACTCAAAACAAATGGTATGCATGTGCAGAGGTATTCCAGTTCCTCCAGTAAAGAGATCTCATTTCCCGAGGTGGGTTTGCTTTTATAGCGTGCAGATCAATAAAGGCAGCGGTGCAGTGTTTACTGGACTCGCTCACAAATATTAGGAACAGCGTTATGTGATGAATAGAGAGCAGGCCTCGAGGCTGCCGTTTTAATAACGCCGGAAATAATGTCTGGAAGTCGGAATGAGGGACCTTGGAAAAGCTGTTTAGTGTTCGCAGTGTTTTCACCTATGAGAAGGTGACCCTCCCTCGCTCCGAGATACACACACGGTACCTCCACTCAGGGTTAGGGTACACATACACACATCCTCTCCATCTGAGCTCTGATCACTCAGGTCAGAGTACAAATACACATATCCTCTCCATCTGAGCTCTGATCCCTCAGGTCAGAGTACAAATACACACATCCTCTCCATCTGAGCTCTGATCACTCAGGTCAGAGTACAAATACACACATTACCTCCATCTGAGCTCTGATCACTCAGGTCAGAGTACACATACACACATTACCTCCATCTGAGCTCTGATCACTCAGGTCAGAGTACAAATACACACATTACCTCCATCTGAGCTCTGATCACTCAGGTCAGAGTACAAATACACACATTACCTCCATCTGAGCTCTGATCACTCAGGTCAGAGTATAAATACACACATTACCTCCATCTGAGCTCTGATCACTCAGGTCAGAGTACAAATACACACATTACCTCCATCTGAGCTCTGATCACTCAGGTCAGAGTACAAATACACACATCCTCTCCATCTGAGCTCTGATCCCTCAGGTCAGAGTACAAATACACACATTACCTCCATCTGAGCTCTGATCACTCAGGTCAGAGTACAAATACACACATCCTCTCCATCTGAGCTCTGATCCCTCAGGTCAGAGTACAAATACACACATTACCTCCATCTGAGCTCTGATCCCTCAGGTCAGAGTACAAATACACACATTACTTCCATCTGAGCTCTGATCACTCAGGTCAGAGTACACATACACACATTACCTCCATCTGAGCTCTGATCACTCAGGTCAGAGTACAAATACACACATTACTTCCATCTGAGCTCTGATCACTCAGGTCAGAGTACAAATACACACATTACCCTCCATCTGAGCTCTGATCACTCAGGTCAGAGTACAAATACACACATTACTTCCATCTGAGCTCTGATCACTCAGGTCAGAGTACACATACACACATTACCTCCATCTGAGCTCTGATCACTCAGGTCAGAGTACAAATACACACATTACCTCCATCTGAGCTCTGATCACTCAGGTCAGAGTACAAATACACATATCCTCTCCATCTGAGCTCTGATCACTCAGGTCAGAGTACAAATACACACATTACCTCCATCTGAGCTCTGATCACTCAGGTCAGAGTACACATACACACATTACCTCCATCTGAGCTCTGATCACTCAGGTCAGAGTACAAATACACACATTACCTCCATCTGAGCTCTGATCACTCAGGTCAGAGTACACATACACACATTACCTACATCTGAGCTCTGATCACTCAGGTCAGAGTACAAATACACACATTACCTCCATCTGAGCTCTGATTACTCAGGTCAGAGTACAAATACACACATTACCTCCATCTGAGCTCTGATCACTCAGGTCAGAGTACACATACACACATTACCTCCATCTGAGCTCTGATCACTCAGGTCAGAGTACACATACACACATTACCTACATCTGAGCTCTGATCACTCAGGTCAGAGTACAAATACACACATTACCTCCATCTGAGCTCTGATTACTCAGGTCAGAGTACAAATACAGGCAAAGTACTCCAAATAAAATGTAGTCATCACAGGTCGTTTAAGCGAATAAGGCTGACCAATGCTGTTAATGTGAAAACAAGCATATATCCAGTGTAGTACACATTATACAGAGGGTGATCCCAGTATAAATACTACCATACAGGTATATGAAGTACACATTATACACAGTATAAATACTATCATACAAGGATATGAAGTACACATTATAAATACTATCATACGAGGATATTTAGTACAATAATAACTAATAACTTTAGCTGACAAAGTGTAGGGCATTTCCCTGAGAGATGTGTAGAAGTACAAGAGGAATACTGATCTTTGCTAATGAGCCTCCATCAGGTGCTGCTGTGTCAAAGTGATCTACCTCTCGATGTTCGCTAACACCTTTACACCAACAGCTCAAACATGTATATTCCTTTCTGCACCAAAGCAAAGCTCATGAATAATTCAAACCCCATTTTCTCTGGATTCAATCCCCGCCTGCAGATCGTTGTTTGTCTTTATCACCGTCTCCTAAAAAAACAATAATACCGTTTTCAGGGTACAAACTACATCAAAAACAGATTTCCCAGCTTCATTTGCATAATCCGCTTGGCACTAAAAACGAAGAAGAAAATGCTTCTCCACCGCCTGCATTGGCGATAAATCCATAACACATACGAGTGGTGAGGAAGTAAATCAAGTTGTTAACCAGATCAGGTTTTTCTGTGAGCTGGTGTCGGTCGTCTGTCCCCAGAGGAACTCCACCTTCATATTCTAATTCTCCTTTCACTCGTCTGTCAGCGGCGCCTTCATCAGAAACTAATCTGAGCTTTATTGGCCTGCCAGAAGGAATTTATACATTACTATTAGATTAGAGCGCTGGCAGCTGTACGACTAATGTACTCTGTCACAGAGCATTATAATGCACTGGGGAGGAGAGAAGTACTCATCCTTCACTCAGGTAGAAGACGTACACATCCTTTACTCAGGTACAAGTACACATCCTTCACTCAGGTACAAGTACACATCCTTCACTCAGGTAAAAGTACACACTAGGGCATTCGTTGGAGTAGGCTACTATTCAGGTTTCAATTTCGTTATTTGAATATTCGTATTTTATTTTTTTCATTTTTTTTTGGAAAATTTGGAATTTATTGAAATCTCCAATATCAACGTAAGAGCTTGTGCCTCTTCGGGGGGTGCTAACACTTAACCATTGTAGTGCCGAGAAATAGGAATCGGAGGCTGTGCATCGAAGGTGCAAAAGGGAACTTTAATGAGGAGCAGCAAAGGACATGTTGTCGGGTCGCAGCCCGAGAAGACAAGAGAAAGCGAAAGGAAGGAGGACACAGTATATACCCCGGAGGTACAGTAAGCAATAGTGTCCGTGCGGAACAATACCCCCAACCTGTAGTTCCATGATTGAATTATGTAACCCAGTGTATTCATAAGTGATCACTACACAAGCCCCACCCCAAAATTCAACCATGGACACAATCCCCGTGTCCGGGAGGAAGCACCACAGGGGCCGAGGAGGGTGAGGCCGAGGGCCGGAACGGGCCGTCGTAAGGGGGCCGCAGTAGGCGTCGTGGCGAATGAAGAAAACATCCGCCAGCCGTAGAAAGCAGGGCCGCTATGCTGCGACGTGGGGACGGCGTGAACATCCCGGTGGCCCCCAGCAGGGAGGAGCGCTGCCCGGCCGCAGGCGAAGGCACAGCGGCGGCGGGCATGAAGTCCTCGGGAGGAAGGAGGCGTGTCCCCGGGGGGCAGGAGCAGTATCCCCGGGAGGAAGGAGCCGTGGACAGGGGAGAGGCCAGACGGGATCAGACGGGGCGCCGTCCGAAGCCACCGTCGAGGCTAACCGTGAGCCGCGGTAAGAGGAGAGGCCAGGCAGGGTCCAGAAGCGCGCCACCCGCGGGCCGATGAAGGCATGAGCGACGTCCGAAACCGTAGAGTCGAGGCGAGACGGGGTCCAGAAGTCCTCAGCCATTCTGTGGGGGGCGCACCGAGCATCAGTCCATGCGCACGATGCAGCCACGGACGTCTCCACAAATCTCCGGCATTTCAAGAAAAACTGCGTTTTTTGCCATGTTCGGTTCAGTCTCTGATACTTCGCGAGACATCACGTCAGGGTCACCAATATAGTGCCGAGAAATAGGAGACGGAGGCGGTGCATCGAAGGTGCAAAAGGGAACTTTAATGAGGAGCAGCATGTCCTTTACATGTTGTCGGATCGCAGCCCGGGAAGACAAGAGAAAGCGAAAGGAAGGAGGACACAGTATATACCCCGGAGGTACAGTAAGCAATAGTGTCCGTGCGGAACAATACCCCCAACCTGTAGTTCCTTGATTGAATGATGTGATCCAGTGTATTAATAAGTGATCACTACACCATAAACGTTATCGTTTACTTTTTCCGTCTTTATATGTAGATATGACTTTTCTCCGTTAATCTCCGTCACATTGTTTCCATAGCAACAACAACTTCCACAACTTCTCCTTCAAAATAAAAGTATGTCCATAAAAAATAGGAAGCCAAGCCAAATTAAACTTAAGACATATATACAACTGCAACGAAAGTAACAAACACAACGCGATATCCTTTTCAATTTCAAAGAACGCAAATTGGGTTACATTAACAAATAACTATAAAACAACAATACTGTAGAATAACAAAATGAATGCCGTGAATACACCGACATACACGTGTTGAAGCGGTTCACTGCTGATTACTACGCATCCCCCCCGCCCCCCGAATATCCGAATATTCGCTGCTGATTACTACCGAATATCCGGAGCACGAAAAATGGTATTCGGGACAGCCCTAGTACACATCCTTTACTCAAGTAGAAGTACACACATCCTTTACTCAAGAAGTACAGATACTCGTGTTTAAAAATACTCTGGTGAAAGTAGAAGTACTGACTAAACTTCTTTCCTCAAGTCAAAGTAAAGAGGCTTTGAAGTGTCCTTCAGTAAAAAGTACCCATAACTAGCAGCTGCTTTAAAGAGTACCTGACCTCCCTTTATGTTAATAGAACAATAATGTCATTGTTAGCTAATGAATGTTTCCATGCTGAACAACGGCAACATGACAACGTTTCCATTGGTCCCTCTTCTTTAGAGAAGACCAGGAAGTGATGGATACACGGATCGTGTTCAAATCAATAGTGTTTGTACTGTAAATATAGACAATCATAAAATATGAATCATTTTCACTGTGGGTTATACTAGAATATATTTGATTATATTAACTTTCGTTGTAAGTATTCAACCTAATATGGAGATCTCAACAAGTGTTCTCAAAGCTGGTGAAAGAGCAGCTAGTCTGAATGGCTTTGTAGACTGCAGGGTAGCTGGTGAAGGTGCAGCTAGTCTGAATGGCTTTGTAGACTGCAGGGTAGCTGGTGAAGGTGCAGCTAGTCTGAATGGCTTTGTAGACTGCAGGGTAGCTGGTGAAGGTGCAGCTAGTCTGAATGGCTTTGTAGACTGCAGGGTAGCTGGTGAAGGTGCAGCTAGTCTGAATGGCTTTGTAGACTGCAGGGTAGCTGGTGAAGGTGCAGCTAGTCTGAAGTACTTTGTAGACTGCAGGGTAGCTGGTGAAGGTGCAGCTAGTCTGAATGGCTTTGTAGACTGCAGGGTAGCTGGTGAAGGTGCAGCTAGTCTGAATGGCTTTGGTAGACTGCAGGGTAGCTGGTGAAGGAGCAGCTAGTCTGAATGGCTTTGTAGACTGCAGGGTAGCTGGTGAAGGTGCAGCTAGTCTGAATGGCTTTGTAGACTGCAGGGTAGCTGGTGGAGGAGCAGCTAGTCTGAATGGCTTTGTAGACTGCAGGGTAGCTGGTGAAGGAGCAGCTAGTCTGAATGGCTTTGTAGACTGCAGGGTAGCTGGTGAAGGAGCAGCTAGTCTGAATGGCTTTGTAGACTGCAGGGTAGCTGGTGAAGGTGCAGCTAGTCTGAATGGCTTTGTAGACTGCAGGGTAGCTGGTGAAGGAGCAGCTAGTCTGAATGGCTTTTTAGACTGCAGGGTAGCTGGTGAAGGAGCAGCTAGTCTGAATGGCTTTGTAGACTGCAGGTTAGCTGGTGGAGGAGCAGCTAGTCTGAATGGCTTTGTAGACTGCAGGGTAGCTGGTGAAGGAGCAGCTAGTCTGAATGGCTTTGTAGACTGCAGGGTAGCTGGTGAAGGAGCAGCTAGTCTGAATGGCTTTGTAGACTGCAGGGTAGCTGGTGAAGGAGCAGCTAGTCTGAATGGCTTTGTAGACTGCAGGGTAGCTGGTGGATTTACTCCAGGTGGAACTAAAGTCTGATTCAACACTTGGTTATATTTCACATCATTCATCCAGATCTGAGAAGTAACTAAAGGGATTAAATACATGTCGTGGAGGAAAAGTATACAGGAGCATAACATATAGTAACCTCAAAATAAGTTAAGTATAGTACTTGAGTACATGTACTGAGTTACTTCCCACCTCTGGTGGATTATTGAAAAAGGACTGAGGCACGTTTCTCTGGGCGTAATGTGGCAGGAGCATAAAATGATAACCACTTTTTTCCATTCCCATGGACACGCTCTCATTGTCTCTGTATCATCGCGGTGTCACATCGCTGTTGATGGGATACTGCCTTCAATCAAATGTATTTTGTACTTGTGCACTCACGCTGAGAGTGAGCATTTGTATTCATACATATTCAATGCAGAGGGGAGCTTGTGCTGCTCGTGCACCGTAATGTATTCAGGGACGACAGAGCGCGGCATGATTACCTTCCTCTGTTTGAGATGGTTCCACAATCACTGCTGGAAAACTGTCCTCGAGGCATATTCCAACGTGTGCATAATTAGGACATTTCAGGCTGCATGCTTCCTCCACAATCATCATATTATACTGGGCACTTTTCCTATTTGCATTTTCCTCTGGCAGCGAGAAGATGGAGTGACGGGATCCTGCAGACGGAGAGCAGAAGCTGTGGGAATTCAACCCACAACATCATTCACAAAGAAACATGAGAGTAGCATGCTTACAAAGGTATCCCAACTGCAGCTGTGATGACAGGATGTGAGATTACCTAGAAGAGCATCAGGACTGCTTGAGGCAGATGATAGCTATGTGATTAACATGATGATTCAGCCTCTATGGAGAGAGACATCAAGCATGCTCATTTCTGACGTGGAGCTAATCTGAAGTAAACATTGAATACTGCTTTCTATCCCTCCATCTTGTGACTGTGTAACTCCCTCTCTTGGATATCAGCATGAGAAGGACACTGCTCAGGAACTAGTCTCTGTATGTGATGACTCCTTCTGGAGAGGATCACAGACACATGGATCCTGAGGCTGAAGCTCAAGCCGGGGACCAGGGATTATTAAGTATTCAGAAAAAGTCATAATTTTTAGAGAAAGTCATAATTTTTTGAAAAAGTCATAATTTTGAGAAAAAGTCAGAATTTTAAGATCTTTAGAAAAAATACCAACAAATTCTATTTTTTTGTTTTGACTACTTCCATTCTGGAGAGGATCATAGACACATGGATCCTGAGGCTGAAGCTCAAGACGGGGACCAGGGATTCTTAACATGTTTGAGTATTCAGAGATTTTTCAGAAAAAGTCAGGATTTTGAGAAAAAGTCAGAAATGTTGATACTCCTTCCATTCTGGAGAGGATCACAGACACATGGATCCTGAGGCTGAAGCTCAAGACCAGGGACCAGTGATTATTAAGTATTCAGAAAAAGTCATAATTTTTGGAAAAAGTCAGAATTTTTAGAAAAAGTCAGAATTTTGAGAAAAAGTCAGAATTTTGAGAAAAAGTCAGAATTTTGAGATCTTTAGAAAAATACCAACAAATTCTATTTTTTTGTTTTGACTACTTCCATTCTGGAGAGGATCACAGACACATGGATCTTGAGGCTGAAGCTCAAGACCAGGGACCAGTGATTATTAACATGTTTAAGTATTCAGAGATTTTTCAGAAAAAGTCAGAATTTTGAGATTTTGAGAAAAAGTCAGAAATGTTGATAAAAGTCAGAATGTTGCGATTTTTCAGAAACTCATAATTTTGAGAAAAAGTTATAATTTTGCGATTTTTGAGAAAAAGTCAGAATTTTAAGATCTTTAGAAAAAATAACAAAAACATTCTCTTTTGTTTTGACTACTTCCATTCTGGAGAGGATAATCAATACATGGCTAATCTGAAGTAAATATTGAATACTGCTTTCTATCCCTCCATCTTGTGACTGTGTAACTCCCTCTCTTGGAGATCAGCATGTGAAGGACACTGCTCAGGAACTAGTCTCTGTATGTGATGACTCCTTCCATTCTGGAGAGGATCACAGACACACGGATCCTGAGGCTGAAGCTCAAGCCGGGGACCAGTGATTATTAAGTATTCAGAAAAAGTCATAATTTTGAGATTTTGAGAAAATGTCATAATTTTGTGATTTTTTGAAAAAGTCATAATTTTGTGATTTTGAGAAAAAGTCATAATTTTGAGATTTTTTGAAAAAGTCATAATTTTGAGATTTTTTGAAAAAGTCATAATTTTGTGATTTTGAGAAAAAGTCATAATTTTTTGAAAAAAACCAACAAATTCTCTTTTTTGTTTTCACTACTTCCGTTCTTGAGAGGATGATAAATACGTGGATCCTGAGATTGATGCTCTAGCCGGGGAGCAGTGATTATTGACATTTTTCAGTATTCAGAAAAAGTCAGACTTTGAGGAAAAAGTCAGAATTTTGTGATTTTGAGAAAAGGTCATAATTTTTTGAAAAAACCCAACAAATTCTCTTTTTTGTTTTCACTACTTCCGGTCTTGAGAGGATGATAAATACATGGATCCTGAGATTGAAGCTCAAGCCGGAGACCAGTGATTATTAACATTTTTCTTATTAACAGTATTTAGGAAAAGTCAGACTTTTGAGAAAAAGTCATAATTTTGAGATTTTGAGAAAAAGTCATAATTTTGTGAATTTGAGAAAAAGTCATAATTTTGTGATTTTGAGAAAAAGTGATAATTTTGTGATTTTGAGAAAAAGTCATAATTATGTGATTTTGAGAAAAAGTCATAATTTTGAGATTTTGAGAAAAAGTCATAATTTTGTGATTTTTTGAAAAAGTCATGATTTTGTGATTTTGAGAAAAAGTCATAATTTTTTGAAAAAAACCAACAAATTCTCTTTTTTGTTTTCACTACTTCCGTACTTGAGAGGATGATAAATACGTGGATCCTGAGATTGAAGCTCAAGCCGGGGAGCAGTGATTATTGACATTTTTCAGTATTCAGAAAAAGTCAGACTTTGAGGAAAAAGTCAGAATTTTGTGATTTTGAGAAAAGGTCATAATTTTTTGAAAAAAACCAACAAATTCTCTTTTTTGTTTTCACTACTTCCGTTCTTGAGAGGATGATAAATATATGGATCCTGAGATTGAAGCTCAAGCCGGAGACCAGTGATTATTAACATTTTTCTTATTAACAGTATTTAGGAAAAGTCAGACTTTTGAGAAAAAGTCATAATTTTGTGATTTTGAGAAAAAGTAATAATTTTGAGATTTTTTGAAAAAGTCATAATTTTGAGATTTTTTGAAAAAGTCATAATTTTGTGATTTTGAGAAAAACTCAGAATTTTGTGATTTTGAGAAAAAGTCATAATTTTGTGATTTTGAGAAAAAGTCATAATTATGTGATTTTGAGAAAGTCATAATTTTGAGATTTTGAGAAAAAGTCATAATTTTGTGATTTTTTGAAAAAGTCATAATTTTGTGAATTTGAGAAAAAGTCATAATTTTGTGATTTTGAGAAAAAGTCATAATTTTGTGATTTTGAGAAAAAGTCAGAATTATGTGATTTTGAGAAAAAGTCATAATTTTGTGAATTTGAGAAAAAGTCATAATTTTGTGATTTTGAGAAAAAGTCATAATTTTTTGAAAAAAACCAACAAATTCTCTTTTTTGTTTTCACTATTTCCGTTCTTGAGAGGATGATAAATACGTGGATCCTGAGATTGAAGCTCAAGCCGGGGAGCAGTGATTATTGACATTTTTCAGTATTCAGAAAAAGTCAGACTTTGAGGAAAAAGTCAGAATTTTGTGAATTTGAGAAAAAGTCATAATTTTGTGATTTTGAGAAAAAGTCAGAATTATGTGATTTTGAGAAAAAGTCATAATTTTTTGAAAAAAAACAACAAATTCTCTTTTTTGTTTTCACTACTTCCGTTCTTGAGAGGATGATAAATACATGGATCCTGAGATTGAAGCTCAAGCCGGGGAGCAGTGATTATTGAGTATTCAGAAAAAGTCATAATTTTGAGATTTTGAGAAAAAGTCATAATTTTGTGATTTTGAGAAAAAGTCATAATTATGTGATTTTGAGAAAAAGTCATAATTTTGTGATTTTTTGAAAAAGTCATAATTTTGTGAATTTGAGAAAAAGTCATAATTTTGTGATTTTGAGAAAAAGTCATAATTTTTTGAAAAAAACCAACAAATTCTCTTTTTTGTTTTCACTACTTCCGTTCTTGAGAGGATGATAAATACGTGGATCCTGAGATTGAAGCTCAAGCCGGGGAGCAGTGATTATTGACATTTTTCAGGCTAAAATCTCTGTGTTTCTCCCCCCTCCTGCTTCTTGCCTGAAACGCCTCCATTGGACTCCTTTATATTTTAACTTCCAGTACATAGTGACGTGGAACTCTCACGCTCCTATTGGCTAGCACTCCAACACATCTCTAAGGGGTTGACCAGTTAAAGAAATGTTAAATAACAAATTAATAAAAAAATCTAATTTGTTTAATTTTAAATGATGTTGAACCCAAATACCTGTACTTTCTACTTCTCACATGTTGAACACAAATACCTGTACTTTCTACTTCTTACATGTTGAACCCAAATACCTGTACTTTCTACTTCTTACATGTTGAACTCAAATACCTGTACTTTCTACTTCTCACATGTTGAACACAAATACCTGTACTTTCTACTTCTTACATGTTGAACCCAAATACCTGTACTTTCTACTTCTTACATGTTGAACTCAAATACCTGTACTTTCTACTTCTTACATGTTGAACTCAAACACCTGTACTTTCTACTTCTTACATGTTGAACACAAATACCTGTACTTTCTACTTCTTACATGTTGAACTCAAATACCTGTACTTTCTACTTCTTACATGTTGAACCCAAATACCTGTACTTTCTACTTCTTACATGTTGAACCCAAATACCTGTACTTTCTACTTCTTACATGTTGAACTCAAATACCTGTACTTTCTACTTCTTACATGTTGAACCCAAATACCTGTACTTTCTACTTCTCTCATGTTGAACTCAAATACCTGTACTTTCTACTTCTTACATGTTGAACCCAAATACCTGTACTTTCTACTTCTTACATGTTGAACCCAAATACCTGTACTTTCCACTTCTTACATGTTGAACCCAAATACTTGTACTTTCTACTTCTTACATGTTGAACACAAATACCTGTACTTTCTACTTCTTACATGTTGAACCCAAATACCTGTACTTTCTACTTCTTACATGTTGAACCCAAATACCTATACTTTCTACTTCTTACATGTTGAACCCAAATACCTGTACTTTCTACTTCTTACATGTTGAACTCAAATACCTGTACTTTCTACTTCTTACATGTTGAACCCAAATACCTGTACTTTCTACTTCTTACATGTTGAACTCAAATACCTGTACTTTCTACTTCTCTCATGTTGAACTCAAATACCTGTACTTTCTACTTCTCTCATGTTGAACTCAAATACCTGTACTTTCTACTTCTTACATGTTGAACTCAAATACCTGTACTTTCTACTTCTTACATGTTGAACCCAAATACCTGTACTTTCTACTTCTTACATGTTGAACTCAAATACCTGTACTTTCTACTTCTCTCATTTCCCAAGCAGCTGGTTCCTTTAGTCTGAATGTGTGTTTGATGCGTGGTCATTATTCTTTAGAGTCATTGCGTGCCTATTGATTTGAACACGATCCGTGTATCCATCACTTCCTGGTCTTCTCTAAAGAAGAGGGACCAATGGAAACGTTGTCATGTTGCCGTTGTTCAGCATGGAAACATTCATTAGCTAACAATGACATTATTGTTCTATTGATATAAAGGGAGGTCAGGTACTCTTTAAAGCAGCTGCTAGTTATGGGTAATTTTTACTGAAGTACATTTCAAAGTTCTTTACTTTCACTTGAGTAAAGAAGTTTAGTCAGTACTTCTACTTTCACCAGAGTATTTTTAAACATGAGTATCTGTACTTCTACTTGAGTAAAGGATGTGTGTACTTTTGTCATCTCTGGGCACTTTGAATAAAGCCCTCATCACATATCGTAATTAGACGACTGCACTCTAAAACATTTTAGCAGTGTTATAAATGCAGCCCAGTGAAGCTGTTCAATTTCTCAGGGTGACGGCCAATCGTAGGCCTCCGTGTTTCTATAGCAGCAGTCGAGATGTTTCAGTGATGTCAAGGATAAACAGCTATTCTGATTCTCTCTGAAACACAGTAAGGACTTCTTCCAGCACTAACAGAGTGCAGGGATGTGGTATTTATGTGTTTGACCCTGAAGGCAGCATCATTTTGTATTATTGCAGAATTTAATCTCTGTGTCAAACAAACGTTTATGATTCTTACACGTTTAGTTCAGCAGAGATTCAGGATAGTCTCCACATATTAACACCACATTATGATTTCTGAAGTAAAAAGCTTACTTTAGGCTATAAAGGAACTACAGCACGGTCACATGACTTCACGTCACCACCGCTAAGCTAAAGGTGGCTAATGTTGGGCTATAAAGGAACTACAGCACGGTCACATGACTTCACGTCACCACCGCTAAGCTAAAGGAGGCTAATGTTGGGCTATAAAGGAACTACAGCACGGTCACATGACTTCACGTCACCACCGCTAAGCTAAAGGAGGCTAATGTTGGGCTATAAAGGAACTACAGCACGGTCACATGACTTCACGTCACCACCGCTAAGCTAAAGGTGGCTAATGTTGGGCTATAAAGGAACTACAGCACGGTCACATGACTTCACGTCACCACCGCTAAGCTAAAAGAGGCTAATGTTGGGCTATAAAGGAACTACAGCACGGTCACATGACTTCACGTCACCTCCGCTAAGCTAAAGGAGGCTAATGTTGGGCTATAAAGGAACTACAGCACGGTCACATGACTTCACGTCACCACCGCTAAGCTAAAGGAGGCTAATGTTGGGCTATAAAGGAACTACAGCACGGTCACATGACTTCACGTCACCACCGCTAAGCTAAAGGAGGCTAATGTTGGGCTATAAAGGAACTACAGCACGGTCACATGACTTCACGTCACCACCGCTAAGCTAAAGGTGGCTAATGTTGGGCTATAAAGGAACTACAGCACGGTCACATGACTTCACGTCACCACCGCTAAGCTAAAAGAGGCTAATGTTGGGCTATAAAGGAACTACAGCACGGTCACATGACTTCACGTCACCTCCGCTAAGCTAAAGGAGGCTAATGTTGGGCTATAAAGGAACTACAGCACGGCCACATGACTTCACGTCACCACCGCTAAGCTAAAGGAGGCTAATGTTGGGCTATAAAGGAACTACAGCACGGTCACATGACTTCACGTCACCACCGTTAAGCTAAAGGAGGCTAATGTTGGGCTATAAAGGAACTACAGCACGGTCACATGACTTCACGGCACCACCGCTAAGCTAAAGGTGGCTAATGTTGGGCTATAAAGGAACTACAGCACGGTCACATGACTTCACGTCACCACCGCTAAGCTAAAGGAGGCTAATGTTGGGCTATAAAGGAACTACAGCACGGTCACATGACTTCACGGCACCACCGCTAAGCTAAAGGAGGCTAATGTTGGGCTATAAAGGAACTACAGCACGGTCACATGACTTCACGTCACCACCTCTAAGCTAAAGGTGGCTAATGTGGGGCTATAAAGGAACTACAGCACGGTCACATGACTTCACGTCACCACCTCTAAGCTAAAGGTGGCTAATGTGGGGCTATAAAGGAACTACAGCACGGTCACATGACTTCACGTCACCACCGCTAAGCTAAAGGTGGCTAATGTTGGGCTATAAAGGAACTACAGCACGGTCACATGACTTCACGTCACCACCTCTAAGCTAAAGGTGGCTAATGTGGGGCTATAAAGGAACTACAGCACGGTCACATGACTTCACGTCACCACCTCTAAGCTAAAGGTGGCTAATGTGGGGCTATAAAGGAACTACAGCACGGTCACATGACTTCACGTCACCACCTCTAAGCTAAAGGTGGCTAATGTGGGGCTATAAAGGAACTACAGCACGGTCACATGACTTCACGTCACCACCGCTAAGCTAAAGGTGGCTAATGTTGGGCTATAAAGGAACTACAGCACGGTCACATGACTTCACGTCACCACCGCTAAGCTAAAGGAGGCTAATGTTGGGCTATAAAGGAACTACAGCACGGTCACATGACTTCACGTCACCACCTCTAAGCTAAAGGTGGCTAATGTGGGGCTATAAAGGAACTACAGCACGGTCACATGACTTCACGTCACCACCGCTAAGCTAAAGGTGGCTAATGTTGGGCTATAAAGGAACTATAGCACGGTCACATGACTTCACATCACCACCGCTAAGCTAAAGGTGGCTAATGTTGGGCTATAAAGGAACTACAGCACGGTCACATGACTTCACGTCACCACCGCTAAGCTAAAGGTGGCTAATGTTGGGCTATAAAGGAACTACAGCACGGTCACATGACTTCACGTCACCACCGCTAAGCTAAAGGTGGCTAATGTGGGGCTATAAAGGAACTACAGCACGGTCACATGACTTCACGTCACCACCGCTAAGCTAAAGGTGGCTAATGTTGGGCTATAAAGGAACTACAGCACGGTCACATGACTTCACGTCACCACCGCTAAGCTAAAGGAGGCTAATGTTGGGCTATAAAGGAACTACAGCACGGTCACATGACTTCACGTCACCACCGCTAAGCTAAAGGAGGCTAAAGTTGGGCTATAAAGGAACTACAGCACGGTCACATGACTTCACGTCACCACCGCTAAGCTAAAGAAGGCTAATGTGGGGCGTGAGGAGGTTTAGTCGTCTCATTTTGTCTCTCCTTACCTGCTGCACCTCAGTACTCCCAGCATAATCTCATCTCCACTCAAGCCAGTATTTGAGCCTCTCATGGTCACACACTCACTCCAGATTGTTCTTCACTTCTCATGCCGTTATTAAACCCTCCAGCCTTCTGTCTCTGACCTGCGATCTGCTGTCTCCTGCCTTTCTACAGCTCTCTGGTGTTTTGGCATCAACCCATAACCTGGTGTCCCGATCCTCCTTCACTTCCCGTTACACATTAAGACACTTCATTACATTCACCAGTGGGGTATTTACTGACATATTTGATGTCCTAGAAGGCTCAAGTGATAAAATGCTTACTCCTTTTCAGGTTTAACGTCTCATTCCTGCATCTCTCTATGGTCAACAAACAAAGTTGTAGAATATTTTAGAAGGACTAGATCTCCACTGCCTGTCGCCTCAATAGAGCAGCATGCCAAACACCCTCAATGTCTTTAAAGTCCAAAGAAAGGCCTTTTAAGTATCAATGTATTATTAATACTGTTCATGCCAGTTGTCAGCTGCACCTGTATCTCTGCCTGTTCACTGTGCTTTCTCACCGTCTCGCCTCCTGCAGTCTCACTCTTTCCCCTCACTCTTTCTATGTTAGCCTTCAATGCGCTTGTCATTTTAAATTGTGTGTTATATTCCATACGTCAGACACGTGCACTGCATTCAGACCCTTTCCCCCCGGGGGGCTGATTGAATTCCTTCCTCTTCCATCCCTGCGTTTGGATCCAGTCAGCGGGACCTGTGGCACCAATTACATTAGCGGCACCATCTGTACCTTAATGGTTTTCATCTCAGCGATGATTATGTTCCTGGTTATGTTAATACGGTCACACAGCCGCCGCTAATTCAGAGAAGTTCACTTTCCGTTCTCTGGGAGTTGCCAAAAGGTGTGCTGGGAAATCAGGCTAATTGTTTGCTAATGTTGCACGATGTAAACAAGTCTACAGCCATGAGAGCTCAACCCTGACGATGCTAGCATGCTAATGTTTAGCTGCAATGTTTACCTTCATCACGAGCCGTGTTGGCTTCGAGGTGTCTGGTTAGAAATCTAATAATCATCAGGGGTGGATCTTAACAAAGTACATTCACTCAAGTACTTCAGTAAGTGTACTAAACTTTGAGGTACTTGTCTAATACCTTTATCTGAGTATTGTTTATGCCGCTCCACTAGATGTATTTGACAGCTTAAGTTACTTTTTACTTTTTTAGATTTAGATAATTAGCCAACACAAAATCTAAGTAAATTTATAAATCAAGTATGACATTTTAATTGGGACTGGTTAACTTCTGTGTCAGAGGATTTTAAAAACCTGTGTACCTCTTTGAACTTTACCCAGATTATAGACAGTCCTACTCGCCCAAATATTAAGTCCCCTAATAAATCCTCCTTAATTGATCTAATTTTAACAAATGTTCCACATAAATACTCATCTGTGGGAGTATTTGCTAATGATGTGAGTGACCACTGTGTTGTAGCCACCATTAGGGACACTAAGGTCCAAAAGGTTAAACCACGTATCATCACAAAGAGAGACAAAAAACACTTTGTGGAGCAGGGTTTCTTACATGATCTGTTTGGGTTTGATTGGGGTAGGATCAATCTGTGTACTGATGTAGAAACTGCATGGTCTTATTTCTATCTTGGTTTTATGAAAATTATAGATAGTCATGCACCTCTGCGTAAATTTAGAGTGAAGGGACGAAACAATCCCTGGTTTTCTGCTGAGCTGTCCAGTCTCCTTCATGAGAGAAATAATGCTTGGGCTAAGGCAAGGAATTCAGGCTCAGAGGTAGAATGGCTTTAGGCAGCTAAGAAATAGCTTCACATCTCAAATAAAAAGTGCAAAATCAAAGTACTATTTGTCAGTTACCACAGAAAACCTGAATAATCCTGGGAAATTTTGGAAAGCCATAAAATCGATTTCCACTGGTGACATCCCAAATGAGCTACCTCCGCGCCTCACCACAGTATCTGGCTCTATATCAGACAGGGCTACTATGCTAAACTGCTTTAATGAGCATTTTGTATCTTGTGGCTCTCTGTTTGATTCTGTCACTGACTGTACTTCTGCTTCTGTGAACGCTCCAATCCTTGACTCTGAACAACGTGGTCTGGAAAACCCTTTCGGTTTTACTCCTTTAACTATTGGTATTGTTCATGAAGCATTATCCAAGTTAGATCCTAGGAAACCGGCTGGCCCGGACAACTTAGAACCTTTCTTTTTAAAGATAGCTGCAGATTTTATTGCTCCACCTCTCACTTCTCTTTTTAACCTCTCCCTCAGCACAAATACAATCCCAAAAGTATGGAAGTCTGCTTATGTCTTGCCTTTACTGAAAGGAGGGGAGGCAACTATTTTAAATAACTATAGGCCAATCTCAAAATGGTCAGTTCTGGCTAAGGTGCTCGAACGACTTGTGAGTGAACAAGTAAAGGAGTTTTTATGTTTAAATGATATCCTGTCTAAACACCAGTCAGGCTTCAGAAAGCAACACAGCACCATCACTGCCTCAATGAAAGAGGTGAATGACATTACTAGTATTTTAGATAATAAGCAGAGTTGTGCAGCTCTATTTATTGACCTTTCCAAAGCGTTTGACACCGTTGATCATCGCATCTTAAAGCAGAGGCTACTCAGTATAGGCATATCCAGCCATGCAGTGGGGTGGTTTGTGAACTACCTCTCTGAAAGGTCCCAATGTGTTCATTTTGATGGACTGTCTTCTGAGTGGTTAAACATTTCTAATGGTGTACCACAAGGTTCTGTTTTAGGACCACTTTTATTCTCCATATATATTAACAGCGTAGGTGAGAATGTGGATGAAGCTACTTTACATTTTTATGCAGATGATACTGTGATGTACTGTGCAGGTCCCTCCATTAATGAGGCTGTTGTTAAATTACAGGCTGTTTTTAACACTATTCAGACTCAGCTCTCTGAACTAAAGCTTATTTTAAATGTGGATAAAACAAAGGTAATGCTCTTTTCAAAAGCTAAAAAGACACCAGAGCCTGTTTCGGATATTGTAACTACGCAAGGAACAAAACTTGAAGTTGTTGCCTGTTACAAATACCTTGGTATCTGGCTTGATGATTGTCTCGCTTTTAAACATCATGTCAATAACCTGCTTAAAAAACTGAGGGTTAGGTTAGGGTTCTTTTACAGAAACAAGTCCTGTTTCTCGCTTGAGGCCAGGAAAAGGCTAGTCACTGTGACCTTTTGACCTGTGCTGGACTATGGTGATTTGTTTTATATGAATGCACCTGCCAATTACCTGAGCAAATTGGATGCTGCGTATCACAGTGCTCTGAGATTTGTCACTCATTGTAAAACGCTTACTCATCACTGTACCCTGTATACCAAGGCAGGTTTACCATCACTCTCTGTACGGAGGCTCAGTCACTGGTACACTTTTATTTATAAAGCTATGTTGGGCAAACTCCCGTATTACATCTGTTCTCTGGTAAAGCAGAAAGTTGCAAGCAGCTATTGTCTGAGATCACAGGATGTCGTCTCATTAGATGTACCAAGAGTGAGGACTGTCTTAGGTAAGACAGCTTTTATGTGCGCAGCTCCACTTGCTTGGAACAGCCTACAGTCCAAATTGAAATTGTTCACCTTTGTTTCTCTGAATGTTTTTAAGGCACGTCTGCACGAAATGCTTTATGACACTATGGGTGTTTGTAAGTGTTGGTGAATATGTAAATATGATGTCCTCTATTGTTTGTTTTTATGTTTCATGTGGAACAAATTGATGCAGGTCTCCCTTGTAAAAGAGATCCATGATCTCAAGGGACCTATCTGTTTAAATAAAGGTTTGAAATGAAATGACATATAATTATAAGTTAAATTATCCAACAGCTGTATTTAAAACAATTACTGTTACTTTAACATGCTAGTGTGGTGACCACTTTATAATGTCATAATTCAATCTAGGAACTACATGCTGGTATGGTTCCGCACGGACACATTAGTTGGTACCTCTTGTGTATATACTGTGTCCTCCTCCTTTTCTCTCTCTCTTGGCTACTCGGACTGCAAGCCAGCAACATGTCTCTTTCTGCTCCGCAATAAAGTTGCCTTTTGCACCTTCGATGCACCGCCTCCGACTCTCTATCTCTCGGCACTACACTAGCATATCAATAATCATAATCTGTTAATTAATGATATGGAAAACACATACTTATACTTTTGGTACTTTAAGTTTATTTAGTTGCCAATACCTTTATGCATTTACTTAGTTAAGATTTTGAGACCAGTACACTTCCTTGAAACAGTACTTCTCTCACCACTGCATATCCTAAAGTAAGACATAAAGAACATTTGCCCTCATCAACGAGTATAATTCAAATTACATGTATTTAATATAGTATATAATACATTACAGCTTTTATCTTCTTCACTCCAGAGTGGCTCACACGCACAAAGGTCACAATGTTTGCGGTTATTTTAAAATACTCATTTGTGTAAAATCAGGGCTTATTGGATATATACATGGGCTTAAACAATCAAACTACATAGTGGTTTTTCAAAATAAAATATGATGTTAATGAAGCTTGTTTGCATTGCCATCACTGAGCTGTAGTCATTCTTTCTAGGGCTTTTATTTTGAAAAAAAAGCCTCATTCAGAGCTTCATCTAAAGATATATTAACTCTTTGGGGCTTTTATTTTGAAAATCAAGCATTAAACTGGAGCGTTCTATAATGAAAGTCACTTTTAATGCTTTTATTTTGAAAAGCATGTCTCATCTAGAGCCTCCTGTAAGGATAAATTAAATCTTTGGGGCTTTTATTTTGAAAAAAACAAGCTCTGCATTTACTTAGTTAAGATTTTGAGACCAGTACACTTCCTTGAAACAGTACTATCTATATCCTAAAGTAAGACAGAAAGAACATTTGCCTTCATCAACAAGTATAATTCAAATTACATGTTTTTAATACATTACAGCTTTGATCCAAAGCGACTCACAGACTCAGCACCGAGGACGATCCCCACAGGAGCACAGAAGAGTCTCAGGGACACAACAACATGCTGACTGCAGTGGGGTTTGAACCTGTGACCCCCTGATCCCAACACCAACGCACTTGTACACTGCGCCACACGCCTCCCTAACACCCTGCTTTATGTTTTGTTTACACTGTGTTGGTGTGTCAACATGCTGAATGCACGTCTGCGGGCGAAGAGCCTCAAGATAGATTTGTGCATCGTTGTTGACAAAGTGTAAAACAGCTGTGGGTTCTTTAAACGTCCCATAATCCATCTGACCTTCGTTTGTCTTTACACCAGACAGTAATCAGAGGCAAGTATCTGTACACAACCTAGAGAGGTCGTCCCTGGGACTGAAGTCTGAGGTGGGAACGGAGCTGAGGACATCAGAGTGTATCCTTTGGGAGAACTGAATGTATAGACGATGAATGGGACTCATCTGAGCGGACACACGGGGCCTTCCTCTGAAGCTGAAAAGCATCTTGAATGAATGCATGGTGTGTAAGTGAAACACAAGGCATGGCTTCACACGAAGAAAGCTCCTATCTGGATTCAGATGTGTGATTTAATGTCTCCTGCACATCGACCTCCTCGGAGCTGCAGTGAAGTGCAGTTGTGTTTATTGGCTCTACAGAAGCAATTAGCAGTTGGCTCTGTGATGAGGCAGCAGCTTGAGGTGGAAGAGCTGAGGATGATGAAGCATGTGGATGTGCACACACAGCCGCTCAGATGTGTGTGTGTGTGTGTGTGTGTGTGTGTGTTCCGTGTCCAGCAGGGAGGCATGAGAGCGATGGGGTCCAGCGCTGACCTCGGAGCTGACCTTTGCAGAGGGCTTCTGTATTTAACGTCGTACGGGGAAACTTAATTAGCCGCGTTGGTGAGCTGCCAAACAACCAGCGTCTGCCTGACCGCTGCCTCCGTCCTCTGTCCTCCGTCCTCTGTCCTCTGCCCAGATAACTGGGGTCGGTGCACTGTTTGGTGTCTCATGCACATTCATTCATTACAATCCCGCAGGAGCAATTACGCTGATAAGACGATCAGATTCCTCTTTCCTTCCTTTCATCATCACAGATTTAAATAACTAGATGATGGGAACAAATGAAAAGCCAGAAGATACATATTTAACGAACACCAAGGATGTTGTGTTTTCTGCGGCTCGTCTGTTTGTCTCGTCGCATGCTTCTGGAAACGAGTGGAAAGGTTTAGCATGGGCCGATCAAAGTGTCTCTAACGTCATCATAGAGAGGTCGTCTGAAGCAGGAGAAAGGGTTTTGGCAACATGTAAAACTAATTGGGGAGATTTGACCAGAAGTAGAAAACAAATAAGGTCTGAGAGAATTCTGAGATTACAGTCTAAGGAAAATAATCTGGCATTTTTCTAGTAATCTGAGATTGAATATAACAATTATATATATAAATACATATGGAAGCCCTGGTCAGCTTTCTGTCCCCAGAGTCAGAACTAAGTACAGCGCCACTTACAGGCCCGGCATATGTACTACAGTGTCTCCAGCGGGTCGAGCGTTTTCGTGTGGACGGACACGTTTCTTGAGCCGATTCCGTGTGGACGGAAGACTTTTCAGAAAACGACTTCGGTTAGTTTCCGTCTCCGTGTGGACAGGGCCTTAGTACACACACAGTCTCTGAAGAAGTGCATTAGACTTCCCCATAATCACGAACATCTAACTCAATAGAGAAAACACCAACATGTATCCTCTGAACTGTAGTGGAGCAGAAGTACACAGTGCAGTACTTGAGTTAATCTACTTAGTAACTTTACTACACTAAAACATCTATTAGGAAGCTGCAGCTGATTCAGAACGCCGCTGCTCGAGTCCTCACTGACACTAAGAAAGTGGATCACTCCTGTTCTGAAGTCTTTACACTGGCTTCCTGTGTGTCAAAGAATAGATTTCTAAATACTGCTGCTGGTTTATAAAGCTTTGAATGGTTTAGGCCCAGAATACATTTGTGACCTCCTGCTAAATGATGAACCATCCAGATCTCTCAGGTCTTCAGGGACTGGTCAGCTTTCTGTCCCCAGAACCAGAACTCTCAGGTCTTCAGGTCTGTTTCTGTCCCCAGAACCAGATTCGTCAGGTCTTCAGGTCTGCTTTCTGTCCCCAGAACCAGAACTCTCAGGTCTTCAGGTCTTCTTTCTGTCCCCAGAACCAGAACTCTCAGGTCTTCTTTCTGTCCCCAGAACCAGAAATCCCAGGTCTTCAGGTCTTCTTTCTGTCCCCAGAACCAGATTCGTCAGGTCTTCAGGTCTGCTTTCTGTCCCCAGAACCAGAACTCTCAGGTCTTCAGGTCTTCTTTCTGTCCCCAGAACCAGAAATCCCAGGTCTTCTGGTCAGCTTTCTGTCCCCAGAGTCAGAACTAAACATGGAGAAGCAGCGTTCAGTTATTATGCTCCATCTGGAACCAACTCCCAGAAACCTGCAGGTCCGCTGCAACTCTGACTACTTTCAAATCCAGCAAGAAGACTTTTCTTTTTGTCGCTGCTTTTAATTGAACTATTCATATCTTAGACTGCACTGTAACTTTTATCCATGTATTTCTTCTTTTAATGTTTATTTTATTAGCTTTTCTTTTTAATGACTGATTTTAAATGCAATTTTCTTAATGTCTTTTGTTTTTTGTAAAGCACTTTGAATTGCCTAGTGTTGAAAAGTGCTATATAAATAAACTTGCCTTGACATGACCTGTTATGAACTATAATATATATATATAGTTTTGTGGTAACGTTCAGGCCACTAAAGACAATAGGCATACTGCTGCTGCGAGCTGCTAACTAACTCTAACCGTGAACGTTACCACAAAACGTTTGCATGGTGGAGAGCAGCAAGGTGATGAAGGGACCTTTGAAGACAGCGCCACTGCAGCACTTCTTATCTCATAATTATGACTTTTCATGGGGATTTTATTTTTTCCAAGTGGCTGAAATGGGCTTCCATTTATTTCCTTTGTTCCCCTTTTTCCCCGACTTTTCTTTTCAGAACAAAAAACCCTACTTCGGTGAGTTCTCCATCTCTTCTCTGCCGTGGCCCGAAACCTCGTCTGCACTAAAGAACTGTGTCTCCACTATTTCTTCATCCTTTCATGTTTTTCATTCTTGTAGCGCTGCATCGTGTTGAAAGCTGAAAGTATAAAGTATGAATGAACTCGCAGAGGTCTATAATATCAACTGTAGCCATTTCATGATTCCCTTCAAGCCACAGTTGATTGGGAACGTCATCTGATAGAAAGTAGAAGCTCCTCTGTTTGTATAAATAAGGCCTTATTCAGTCATTCAAAAGACTAGGAAGTATGATTTTATCAAAGTGTTTTCTCTCATGATGTTTCACTGTGAAATAATTGTTCTCTTATTTTAGCATTAACGTTTCATCTTATGAAGACGATAAACTAAATGATCCAAAGACAGAAAGCAAGTCGTAGAATGAAAAGTGTCCAACACTCAGGGTTAAGTGATCCTACTACTGAAGCCTGGCTCTGCATGTTATGACGTCTCAACTTCAGAGGCTTTAAAAGGATTTAAGAGAACAATAAAACGGTGATTTTCCAAACAAACAACCAGATTTAATGTAAAAAGTCTTCTTGTGGATCATTTGATAATAAATATGAGTCCTCCTCTCCGAACGCCCAGAGGAAGAACGATCTCCTGTGATCGTGGAGATTCAGAGCGCGTCTCATCCATCATGAATGCAGAGCTCTCTATTACAGGTTGCTCTGAATGAGAGGAAGCTGTGGAGCTCTAAAGGTCAGTGATTGGATACTGCCTTCACGCACAAAGTAACCTGCTTTCCTCTCGTCGTCGCGCAGTCACTCCCAGCCGCTCTCCGGTTGCTAAATAACCGTGCAGACTTAGTATGCCGCAGAACTGTTGCATTAATCTTTCCCTGGAATTGGTGGGATTACTCTCTGTCAATTTACAGCGTGGAATTGGGTTTGCTGTTGGAAGCATTGCGACAGAGCCTGCTGCAGCTTATTGGATCCATCCCAGTGTGCAGAACCTCCTCTGTGTTGGGAGGATCAGTATCAGTGGACCAGCTGGTGGGAGGAGGAAACGAGCCTCAGCGTACAGTAATGCCCGTCCTGTGGCTCTGAGCACCTGGACATTGGTTCGTTCCAAAGTCTCTCTAATTCACTCTGGAGAAATGTCTCCGGGACGTCCTGATGGCGTCTCATTCTGCCGGGTCCATCTCCAGAAGCAGGAGATACTGTCTCTCTTAATCTTGCCAAGTATATTTGTGTAATATATAAGAATATATCTTTACACTTGATATACAAACGTAATAAGTAACACCGCAGTGAGTGTATCATAAGTATCTTAAATGAAAGACTCTTAAAAACATCTTATTTTGAGTTCTAACCCGGTGGAAACATTTTCATTTTTATTGGAAATTCACCAGAAAACAGAAAACCTTAGAGCATTTCTGGCTTATTTTGCAACTCAACATGAACTGATCCTGGTAAACTATAGCTCAAATATGGGTATAGGTTTCGCCAGCTAAGTAGAAGATCTGATTTATCTAAATACCCCATCTTAGTTCAAGAACATTTGTGAAAACACATTATTTTCATCACTGATTATGACCGTCCTGTGTCCTCTGAGCACCTGGACGTACCAAAGTCTCTCTAATTCACTCTGGAGAAATGTCTCCGGGACGTCCTGATGGCGTCTCATTCTGCCGGGTCCATCTCCAGAAGCAGGAAATACTGTCTCAGCACAGCGAGGCCATCTCGGCTTTCCGGCAGAAGGTGTGAGTGTGAAAGTGGAGATCGAGGCCTTGAGGCTTTGTCATGGATTTCCTCCTTTAATGGCTGTGACTGATGATACTTTAAGTGCTTTAGCTTGCTTCGTCTCTGAGCAGCAGATTCAATGATCTTCAGGAGAACGGATCATTAGAGTGCGAGGTGTGTGAGGCCTTTCATGTTCTCTCTGTAGTCAATACTCCCCAATCCTTGTGTTATTTATGGGTCAACATCAGCTCAGAGCGCTTCAGCACGTCCTTGTTCCAAATCGTCAGGTCGTATCTAAGTCCTGAGGCTTTGAAGCCAATCCTCGTAATGGCCAAACTGTAGAGTTACGGCTTCCAGGTTAATCACATGATGACAAAACTACTTTTCCCCCATTGACTTACATTGGGAAAACAGGCGTCAGTGTTTCATTTTCTGGGGACGAAAACTCAACCTCCCCTGGTCGTATCAGGAGAGACTTGTACAATGATAAAATCTCTGGAACAAACTCTGGGTTCGGCCATTTTGCAACTTTTTAGACCTAATAACTTAAATAAGGGCTTTCAACTTTATGACTGGGATTTTTTCTTTTTCGATTGACCTATTTACAATTGTCTCTTTCACAATGACAATAAATGGGGAAACATTCACGTTTTATCACGTGACTGACACGATAGTTGAAATTCCACTTGGCCACTGGGGTCAAAGGGTGCGAGCTGCTTGGTCTTAGCAATAGTCCCTGGAAGTAAAGATCATTTTACAATCAGACCAACAAGTCTTTCTATTTCTAAACTAGACACGTATAATACACATTGTTGGTTTAATAACTGGCTGTTGGTGGGTTTGATCACCCATTCCAAAACCACATCTATGGTGGCGGACCCTCCACACGAACGCGCAAACAGAGTTGAAGTGTGTAGCGGTTGGATTGGATGTGGGCCTTCGTTTCAGATGGGACGATTGGATTGGTCTTTAATTGGTTTGTTTAACCCTAAGTCCACTCATCGTCAGTACTTCTACTTCTACTCAAGTCACTGAGACATATCACTGAGGCATTATTTTCTTAAACATAACATTAGATATTCTATCAGTTGCGTTCTGCATTGTTAAAGTCTTGTGTTCTTCCGCTTTAAGCAGCATCTGATATCCTGTGTTTCACTTCCTGTTGCTGCTGCGGTCTCGTTCCTCTCTTGAACCACAGCATCGCTCCGTCAGTCTCTGGATGATTCAGTTTAGCGGAGCAGCTTTCAAAGCATTATCTGTCACTCTGAAAGAGGATAATTAGCATGCGGCGCACACACAGCTCCTCTGACTGAGGACTGAGGGGACGCTTTGACAAAGGGACACTCAGGAACTCTGCGGGGGGCTCAGATCCACCAGGGAACCAGCTGGGGGTCCTGCAGAATAAAGACCATCCATACAGTTTTTTTATTTGCATTTTAAGAAAATATTTACAAAGCATACATAACAAAATAAACACATCTAGGTCCACAGATGAACTACATAACAGATGACATATACGACAACAAATACTAGTAATAACTATATCACAAATAAAACAATGGACACATTGTTAATACTCAGGTATACATTCATGATATTGTTCTATATTGGACCCATTAGTCCCACCTTTGCTCAAAGATATGCATTTGGTGTTTTCTCCATACGTTACGGCCCGCCCCCTACTAGTAGTGTCTCGTGGGGAGATCCGTAACGTAAAAGCAAACACACAGCACTTAACGGCGATCATTTATTTAGAAGCACAGCCGTTGCACACATGGGCTAACCGGCAAACGAACGAGGTCTGGAGGACTGCCACACCACGGGCCGTAGGACCCAGAGCGTCCCTCCCCTACCCAGAGATCTAACAACAAACGACGGGTAAAATAAAGCTATACTACCAGGTCCTCCAGAGTACACCTATAACACAATAACAAAAGGGGTCAACAGATCCGAATCAGCAGAGAAATTGTCCACAGACTGAGTCTTCCGGCATAGGGGTAGGCGGCCTCCTTCTCCTGCGGTCTCTCCTTATAACGGGTGAAGTGGGATTGGGAACACCTGCGGAGAGGCGGAGCCAGGGGCGGAGAAGACAACACGGAGGGGAGCACGTAACAATACATCATTACATAGTGAGTTTACTAAGTTATTATCTTTTAGCCAAGTCCTTGTCATTTGTTTGATGATTATTCTAATTAGAAATAGATAGGAAACCTTTCTTTGTATTTCCCCAGTAAGGTGGGAAATGCCATCCATACAGCTTAGGTCCAAATGGGCTCACAGAGAGAGACGGGATCACCTCAGAGTCAACACTGCTGGTTTGAAATCAACGCGTGAGCAGGTGTCTGTGCTCTGGCAGAAGCAGCAACGATAGAGCTCTGTCTCTCCACTCTAATCCAACACTCCCTGCTTTCTGTCTTTCTCTCGTCTCGGTTCATTTCAGTTGATTGCTCACCTGAAGACAAACATCTGGGAGCGTCAATAATCCCCTTCATCCTATTGATGCAAAACATTGTAGGTGATCAGAACTTCACTTTTTCTCAACATTAGACCGAGTTCACTAGCAGGAACCACAACGCTGTGATGTTTGAAGTAACATGTGAATGATGTGGGGGGGGGTGAAGGGATGGTCTGGGAGGACGAGCTGTGGTCCGTGCAGGGGGAGACTCAGAGTGGAGGTTCCGTCTTCGGCATGATCTGCGTGGGCTGATTACGGGCCCCCCAGATGAGACCTGGAATTAAGGTGTTAGTATATACGGTATATAAATATGCACCGTTTAAATATGAATGTTGACGGGCAGAGGATGTAGGGATGGAGGGATGGAGGGATGAAGGGATGGAGGGATGAAGGGATGGAGGGATGAGGGATGGAGGAATGAGGGATGGAGGGATGTAGGGATGGAGGGATGAAGGGATGGAGGGATGGAGGGATGAAGGGATGGAGGGATGAGGGATGGAGGAATGAGGGATGGAGGGATGTAGGGATGGAGGGATGAAGGGATGGAGGGATGAAGGGATGGAGGGAGGGGATGGGGGATGAGGGATGTAGGGATGAGGGATGGAGGGATGAGGGATGGAGGGATGAGGGATGGAGGGATGGGGAGCTGTAGGGATGGAGGGATGGAGGTATGAGGGATGTAGGGATGAGGGATGTAGATGTAGGGATGAGGGATGGAGGGATGGGGAGCTGTAGGGATGAGGGATGGAGGATGAGGGATGGAGGGATGAGGGATGTAGATATGTAGGGATGAGGGATGGAGGGATGAGGGATGAGGGATGAGGGATGTAGATATGTAGGGATGAGGATGGAGGGATGAGGGATGAGGGATGGAGGGATGTAGGGATGGAGGGATGGGGAGCTGTAGGGGTGAGGGATGGAGGGATGAGGGATGTAGGGATGTAGGGATGAAGGGATGAGGATGGGGGAGCTGTAGGGGTGAGGGATGGAGGGATGTAGGGATGTAGGGATGAAGGGATGCAGGGATGGAGAGATGGAGGGATGGGGAGCTGTGGGG
>CADEHL010000663.1:0-25913 GCA_902827135.1 Harpagifer antarcticus | reverse complement strand
CACACACACACACACACACACACACAATCATTTATTGGGAGGAAACAGGTGTTTGTTGTTGCTGGTGTGTGTGTGTGTGTGTGTGTGTGTGTGTGTGTGTGTGTGTGTGTGTGTGTGTGTGTGTGTGTGTGTGTGTGTGTGTGTGTGTGTGTGTTCTTGCAAATGATAGAATCAGCAGAGGATTCAAAGTCAGACTGTAGGTCGTCCATGGGAGGCCGGCCTGCTGTGCATGTGTGTGTGTGCGTGTGTGTGTGTGTGTGTGTGTGCGTGCGTGTGCATGTGTGTGCGTGTGCGTGTGCGTGTCTGCAGGACAGTGAATATGAGAGGCATGTCTGCAGCAGTGCATCATGGGACATGCATCGCTGTCCTGAGAGACTGGAGAGACAGAGCGGTGATTAACTGACACACACACACGCACACACACACAACGCACGCACGCACACACACATACACACACACACACACACACACACACACACACACACACACACACGTAAAATAACTTATTACATCCATTCAAGTTTATTTCTAAAGCCCAATATCACACATTTTAAATTGTCTCAGTGGACTTTACAGTTACTAAGGATCCACGACTCAAGATTCACGACTCAGGATTCACGACTCAGGATCCACGACTCAGGATTCACGACTCAGGATCTACGACTCAGGATTCACGACTAAGGATCCACGACTCAAGATTCACGACTAAGGATCCACGACTCAAGATTCACGACTCAGGATCCACGACTCAGGATTCACGACTCAGGATCCACGACTCAGGATTCACGACTCAGGATCCACGACTCAGGATTCACGACTCAGGATCTACGACTCAGGATTCACGACTCAGGATCCACGACTCAGGATCCACGACTCAAGATCCACGACTCAGGATCCACAACTCAATCCACGACTCAGGATCCACGACTTAAGATCCACGACTCAGGATCCACAACTCAATCCACGACTCAATCCACGACTCAGGGTCCACGACTTAAGATCCACGACTCAGGATCCACGACTCAGGATCCACGACTCAGGGTTCACGACTCAGGGTCTACGACTCAGGATCTACGACTCAGGATCCACGACTCAGGATCCATGACTCAGGATCCACGACTTAAGATCCACGACTCAGGATCCACGACTCAAGATCCACGACTCAGGATCCACAACTCAATCCACGACTCAATCCACAACTCAGGATCCACAACTTAAGATCCACGACTCAGGATCCACGACTTAAGATCCACGACTTAGGATCCACGACTCAATCCACGACTCAATCCACGACTCAGGATCCACGACTTAAGATCCACGACTCAGGATCCACGACTTAAGATCCACGACTCAGGATCCACGACTCAATCCACGACTCAATCCACGACTCAGGATCCACGACTTAAGATCCACGACTCAGGATCCACGACTCAGGATCCACGACTCAGGATCCACGACTCAGGATCCACGACTCAGGATCCACGACTCAAGATCCACGACTCAGGATCCACAACTCAATCCACGACTCAGGATCCACGACTTAAGATCCACGACTCAGGATCCACAACTCAATCCACGACTCAATCCACGACTCAGGGTCCACGACTTAAGATCCACGACTCAGGATCCACGACTCAGGATCCACGACTCAGGATTCACGACTCAGGATCTACGACTCAGCATCTACGACTCAGGATCCACGACTCAGGATCCATGACTCAGGATCCACGACTTAAGATCCACGACTCAGGATCCACGACTCAAGATCCACGACTCAGGATCCACAACTCAATCCACGACTCAATCCACAACTCAGGATCCACAACTTAAGATCCACGACTCAGGATCCACGACTTAAGATCCACGACTTAGGATCCACGACTCAATCCACGACTCAATCCACGACTCAGGATCCACAACTTAAGATCCACGACTCAGGATCCACGACTTAAGATCCACGACTCAGGATCCACGACTCAATCCACGACTCAATCCACGACTCAGGATCCACGACTTAAGATCCACGACTCAGGATCCACGACTCAGGATCCACGACTCAGGATCCACGACTCAATCCACGACTCAATCCACGACTCAATCCACGACTCAGGATCCACGACTTAAGATCCACGACTCAGGATCCACGACTCAGGATCCACGACTCAGGATCCACGACTCAGGATCCACGACTCAATCCACGACTTAGGATCTACGACTTAAGATCCACGACTCAATCCACGACTCAATCCACGACTCAAACCACGACTCAATCAGGACTCATTAATTATCCACGATTTAAAATCCACTACCATATGTACTCATACTGCACCTAAATACAATCTTGAGGTACTTGCCAATTTAAGAGTACTTTATACTTTTACTACACAACATTATTGAAGCCAGTATTGTACTTTTAAATTCACTTCATTTATCTGACATTAGTTACTTTGCATTTTGAGTGGATTTCTTTAGTTCGATGTTTGTCTCCTTGCAGTCAGTTCGAGCGTTTCCTAATTCTGATTCATCTTTTCGAGTGAAATTATACACGTAAAGTCCAGGGGCCTCAGACACTCTTAGCCCCTGGACTTGTGACTGGGAGACCCCGTTCAGTCATCCTCAGATGTGTTTACCTGCCCTCACAGTAATGGAAATGTGTTAATTAAATAATTAAACCATCAAATTAAGTCATCGTGAATCCAGACGTGTGTGAGCTGTTTTTAGTCATCGTCTCGTTAAGATCTGAACGTTTTTCCACTCGGCTCCTCGAAATGTTTCTCATTAAAACGAACTGATGCATAAACAGAGACTCAGGACAGGATATAAAGAAGAGGAGACATGGAGACAGAGATACAGGTAAAGAGACGGACATCAGACGGACATGGCGCTCAAAAAAACCGACAGCAGCAAACTCCTCATGGCGGGTGAGATGACATTATAATGAACTGTCTGTTTGGGATCTATACGGAACATAAAGTGATATTAGATTTGTAGATGCAGAATATTTTTCAACTGATGAAGAGAAAAAACGTTGTATTTGAAAAAACGAGATGTTTGAGGTAGTTTAGAAACAGGGTTAGAAAGATACGTTTATTTTGTACACGGTTAACTACGGTGGCCTGCAGGTGCAAACGTGTTTCCATTAAGAGACACACGGTGCGGCTTCAGAGACGATGCAGATATAAAAAAACTGTTGGCCAGCTTATAAAACGTATATGTTATATACATCACTACTCTAACTCAATTTACAACAAGAACACAAGTGGTCCCAGGGCAGATCCTTGAGGAACCCCATATTTAATTTAATATTATCTATCTATGTAGTGTCTCTACTTTAAAGAGTCCTCTCCCGCTGATGTTCAGGTGTATATCAGTATGTAGTGTCTCTACTTTAAAGAGTCCTCTCCTGCTGATGTTCAGGTGTATATCAGTATGTAGTGTCTCTACTTTAAAGAGTCCTCTCCTGCTGATGTTCAGGTGTATATCAGTATGTAGTGTCTCTACTTTAAAGAGTCCTCTCCTGCTGATGTTCAGTGTATATCAGTATGTAGTGTCTCTACTTTAAAGAGTCCTCTCCTGCTGATGTTCAGGTGTATATCAGTATGTAGTGTCTCTACTTTAAAGAGTCCTCTCCTGCTGATGGCAGTATGTAGTGTCTCTACTTTAAAGAGTCCTCTCCTGCTGATGTTCAGGTGTATATCAGTATGTAGTGTCTCTACTTTAAAGAGTCCTCTCCCTGCTGATGTTCAGGTGTATATCAGTATGTAGTGTCTCTACTTTAAAGAGTCCTCTCCTGCTGATGTTCAGGTGTATATCAGTATGTAGTGTCTCTACTTTAAAGAGTCCTCTCCTGCTGATGTTCAGGTGTATATCAGTATGTAGTGTCTCTACTTTAAAGAGTCCTCTCCTGCTGATGTTCAGGTGTATATCAGTATGTAGTGTCTCTACTTTAAAGAGTCCTCTCCTGCTGATGTTCAGGTGTATATCAGTATGTAGTGTCTCTACTTTAAAGAGTCCTCTCCTGCTGATGTTCAGGTGTATATCAGTATGTAGTGTCTCTACTTTAAAGAGTCCTCTCCTGCTGATGTTCAGGTGTATATCAGTATGTAGTGTCTCTACTTTAAAGAGTCCTCTCCTGCTGATGTTCAGGTGTATATCAGTATGTAGTGTCTCTACTTTAAAGAGTCCTCTCCTGCTGATGTTCAGGTGTATATCAGTATGTAGTGTCTCTACTTTAAAGAGTCCTCTCCTGCTGATGTTCAGGTGTATATCAGTATGTAGTGTCTCTACTTTAAAGAGTCCTCTCCTGCTGATGTTCAGGTGTATATCAGTATGTAGTGTCTCTACTTTAAAGAGTCCTCTCCTGCTGATGTTCAGGTGTATATCAGTATGTAGTGTCTCTACTTTAAAGAGTCCTCTCCTGCTGATGTTCAGGTGTATATCAGTATGTAGTGTCTCTACTTTAAAGAGTCCTCTCCTGCTGATGTTCAGGTGTATATCAGTATGTAGTGTCTCTACTTTAAAGAGTCCTCTCCTGCTGATGTTCAGGTGTATATCAGTATGTAGTGTCTCTACTTTAAAGAGTCCTCTCCTGCTGATGTTCAGGTGTATATCAGTATAGTATCTCTACTTTAAAGAGTCCTCTCCTGCTGATGTTCAGGTGTATATCAGTATGTAGTGTCTCTACTTTAAAGAGTCCTCTCCTGCTGATGTTCAGGTGTATATCAGTATGTAGTGTCTCTACTTTAAAGAGTCCTCTCCTGCTGATGTTCAGGTGTATATCAGTATAGTATCTCTACTTTAAGAGTCCTCTCCTGCTGATGTTCAGGTGTATATCAGTATGTAGTGTCTCTACTTTAAAGAGTCCTCTCCTGCTGATGTTCAGGTGTAGCGCATTTTTCACCTGTCGGCCGCATTTCGCATTTAGTTGATATATATTCCCACTAAATGTGATTAATCCGACCGTGTGTGTGTGTGTGTGTGTGTGTGTGTGTGTGTGTGTGTGTGTGTGTGTGTGTGTGTGTGTGTGTGTGCAGTGGTGTGTTTGGTGGCAGGCTGCAGCTCTGTTCCTCTCAGTGATCTGCTGGACCGAGCCTCTCAGGGCTCAGATAAACTGCACGCTCTCAGCACCATCATCTCTCAGGACCTGGTCAGTGAACGCACCACGTGATTGTAATGTAACCTGTAACCCCTGCATAAGATAATATAATGATGATGCCCCTTTGCCCCGCCCCCCCAGAACTCTCACTTCCCTCCCATTGGTCAGGTGATTATGCCCCGCCCCTCGATGTGTCACACCTCCTCTCTGCAGACGCCCAGCGACAAGCAGCAAACTCTGCAGGTTTCTGTGAGTCTTCTTTTACTTCCTGGGGTCCATCACAAGGGATCTGGTGTTCCTCCTGAATACCTTCATCAATACATCCTTCTATATTGTGATAATATAAACACTTTTACATATTTTATTGTTGTTATAATAGTGAATAGCTTTTTTGTGTTTGTATATTTCTTACATTTTATATCATTATTTTAATTGTATCTTTTTAATGCAATTTTCTTACTTCTTTAATTGCATATTTTTACCTTAACTTCTCATGTCTTTTATAAATACTTTTATTCAGTATTTAAAACAATTTTATTGCAAATTGGAGTTAAACTTCCATCTTCTTCCGCTTATCCGTGGTCGGGTCTCGGGGGTCTCGTTCCAGCAGAGAGCCCCTTCCTTTCCCCTCATCACCCAGCTCTGACTGGGGGGTCCCAAGGTGCTCCCAGGCCAGCGAAGAGATATAATCCCTCCACCTGGTCCTAGGTCTACCCCTTGGTCTCTTCCCAGCTGGACGTGCCTGGAACACCTCCCTAGGGAGGCGCCCAGGTGGCATCCTAACTAGGTGCCCGAACCACCTCAACTGGCTCCTTTGGACGCGAAGGAGGAGCGGCTCAACTCCGAGTCCCTCCCGGATGACCGAACTTCTCACCTTATCCCTAAGGGAGACGCCAGCCACCCTGCGGAGGAAACCCATCTCGGCCGCTTGTATCCGCGATCTGGTTCTTTGGGTCATGACCCATCCTTCAGGACCAGAGGTGAGGGTAGGAAGGAAAATGGCCCGGTAGACAGAGAGCTTTGCCTTCTGGCTCAGCTCCCTTTCGTCACAACGGTGACATTAACTGATGTAGAAGTTCATCGTAAATCCAAGTTCCTGCAAGATCTAAACGGTATTGTTAGAAAATACTGATGGTGTCTCTTCACTAAGATACCTGAGGCGGTGATACAACAGTTTAGAAACAACTCCTTCATCTCCGCCTGTTTCTTTAGTATCTGGATAGAACATGTACAGACAGACCTTTCTGAAGTCGCTCATTGAATCTCAGAGGTTTGTATTAAGCACCTATACGTTGCATGTATCTTCAATTTGACTTACATTGCTTCAGCTGAAGAGGTGAAATCAGAACTTCCGCGATCTCGTTCTTTCGGTTTCTTTAGTTACATGTGTCGTGTTTTAATTTTATACCGGATTACTGTACATTGTTTTAATCTAAATTGGAGAAACGAAACCCAATCTGGAGGCAGGTAGTAAAGTATTTAGATTGTGATGGTTCTTACGGACCTCTGCAGGCCAACTAGTGTATTACAACACCTTTCAAAAAGTCTTACTATCTGGACGGACTATTCAATAAAACCCTTGATCTCCTCCTTCCTTCCTTTTCACTATATCTTTATCTCTTTTAAAACATTTGATAGTGCATATTTAAATGTAACTTCCTGTGTTTAAATAAATATCTGATATTATTTCATTTTTGTAACAATGAATTACTCTAAATGGGAGAAACGGAAGTATTTAGATTGCGATGGTTCTTACTGACCTCTGCAGGCCAACTAGTGTATTACAACATCTTTCAAAACCCCTTTCCCCTCAGCTCTTTGATCTCCTTTCCTTCATCCTCACTTGATCTGTATGCTGTTAATGTCTTTCCTGTTGTTAAGCACTTTGTTTAGTTTATTTGTTTATAGTGTAGTAGAAAGTCTTCATTGATCACTAAAAACAGTAAATGGAGCCGTTTTAGCCAACATGCTAATTTCCAGCTGTTGTCCCCGACACCTTTTTTCAAAATCACAAAACATCAACAGCATTAGTTCTAAAGAAAGGATGCGTCCTCTGATCTTTATCACGTGTCCCTCTCAGGAGTCGGACCTCCTCTCTCTGGCTCGCTCTCTGCTCCAGGCCTGGTCCGACCCCCTGCTGGTTCTCTCAGCTTCAGCAAACACCCTCCATCACCCCGACCAGACCTCCATCTCCAACAAGATCCAGGAGCTGCAGCTGCACTCCAAGAGCCTGGGGGACGGCCTGGACATCCTGTCTGGGAAGGTACTCTTTAAAGAGGAGACACTACATACTGATATACACCTGAACATCAGCCGGAGAGGACTCTTTAAAGTAGAGACACTACATACTGATATACACCTGAACATCAGCAGGAGAGGACTCTTTAAAGTAGAGACACTACATACTGATATACACCTGAACATCAGCAGGAGAGGACTCTTTAAAGTAGAGACACTACACACTGATAGACACCTGAACATCAGCAGGAGAGGACTCTTTAAAGTAGAGACACTACATACTGATATACACCTGAACATCAGCAGGAGAGGACTCTTTAAAGTAGAGACACTACCTACTGATATACACCTGAACATCAGCAGGAGAGGACTCTTTAAAGTAGAGACACTACATACTGATATACACCTGAACATCAGCTGGAGAGGACTCTTTAAAGTAGAGACACCACATACTGATATACACCTGAACATCAGCAGGTGAGGACTCTTTAAAGTAGAGACACTACATACTGATATACACCTGAACATCAGCCGAAGAGGACTCTTTAAAGTAGAGACTCTACATACTGATATACACCTGAACATCAGCAGGAGAGGACTCTTTAAAGTAGAGAGGCTACATACTGATATACACCTGAACATCAGCAGGAGAGGACTCTTTAAAGTAGAGACTCTACATACTGATATACACCTGAACATCAGCAGGAGAGGACTCTTTAAAGTAGAGACTCTACATACTGATATACACCTGAACATCAGCAGGAGAGGACTCTTTAAAGTAGAGACTCTACATACTGATATACACCTGAACATCAGCAGGAGAGGACTCTTTAAAGTAGAGACACTACATACTGATATACACCTGAACATCAGCAGGAGAGGACTCTTTAAAGTAGAGACACTACATACTGATATACACCTGAACATCAGCAGGAGAGGACTCTTTAAAGTAGAGACTCTACATACTGATATACACCTGAACATCAGCAGGAGAGGACTCTTTAAAGTAGAGACTCTACATACTGATATACACCTGAACATCAGCAGGAGAGGACTCTTTAAAGTAGAGACACTACACACTGATATACACCTGAACATCAGCAGGAGAGGACTCTTTAAAGTAGAGACACTCCATGAACTCTCTCTCCTCTTCCTCAGATGGGTCCTGCAGCTCAGTCGATCTCTTTGCTTCCCTTCTCTGGAGGAAATGACATCGGCCAGGACCGGATTTCACAATTAATCAACTTCAACTTCCTGTTGTCTTGTTTCCGCCGCGACTCCCACAAGATCGACAGTTTCCTGAAGGTCCTCCGCTGTCGGGCCGCGAAGGCGCAGCCTCAGATGTGCTGAAGAGAGAGAGGCGTCTTCTATAGAGTGGTGCAGGGATATCGCCCGTCTCAAAGTCAACTTTATTGTCAATCTTTCAGTTTGGGTGTACAGACGGAGAGAATCGAAATAACGTTTCCCACATCCCCGAATACAAAACATATATATAAACATGTGTATACCTATATGCATAATCACAGATCAATCATTTCTGTGTTGGTCCCTGAAGGCAGCATCTCTCTGGTCCAATGGGATTGCTCCATGTGATTTTGGGTTATCGGGAAAATAATCTCTGTGTCAAACAAACGTCGACACTTAAATCCACCAGTCGGGTATTTACTCACGTCTTCTATGTCGTAGAACTCAAATCTCTTCCGCTTACTTTAACCACAGACCTTATTTCAACCAAAAACACATTCAGAAAACCCTTGACCTACAGACCAGGAAGTGATCAAATGCTGACTCATTCCTGCACCTCTCTATTGCCTATAGATTAGCGCATGCTAGGATTCTGCTATATGAGCTAATGGTTAGCATTCTGAGCTTCCAGAAGGCGGCGATGAGGAGGAGTTTCATGGTGTATCCAGTTTACTTCTTTTAAAAACACCTACTCCACTACATTTGAGAAGCCTGTATTGTACGTTTTACTCCACGACATTTATCGCACAGCTTTAACTACTTTACAGATTTAGATTATTAGCTAAGTTACTGACTTTATGACTTTTAAAATAGTACTTTTACACTGTAGCATTAGCCGCTTTCACACCAAGTACTTCGCCGTACTTAGTGCGGAATAAGTCCCTGAGGGAGGATTAGGCAAATGACCCGCTCTTCTTCTTCTTCTTCTGCTTTGGGTTTACTGGCAGGCTACAAACCACTTCACGGCGTATACTGCCGCCCAAAGTCCCCGGCCGGAAGTCCCCGGAGTTGGGGAAGGCTTCAGTAGAAGCTGCTGGGACTCCCAGCAGCTTCTACTGAAGCCTTCCGAGTAAATCGCCAGAACGCCGACACCTCCTCATCTCCACCGCTCCCATGTTTTATTTTGTGTTGCCATAAGTTAGTCTCTCTGCGTTTCTGCGCTAATGCTAATGCTAATAATGCTAATGCCACAAATACAATGGCGGCTTCACAAAACCTTTCTGAGTTTTACGGGGCGTGGTTAGCAATCCGCCCAGCCAATCGAAATTGGTACTTTTGTCTCCCCGGGAAAGTCCCACCCCCCCAGCAGGCACTACACATGGGGGTAAAAGCTCTGGAACTAAGTTCACTTTTTAGTGTGAACGCAAAAGGTGCTATCGGAACTAAACGGGAACTACGTGGAAAAGTATTCCGGTGTGAACGCGCCTATTGCTTATTTTTAATTCAGTCAAAAGTCACATTTAAGTCAGCGTGTCGCACAAACACTGACCTCAATCTGAATGGATGGAAGGTATATTACAGTTGAAGCTTGTTTGTTTTTTGCCCTATTACTTGTAAAGCGACCTTGGGTCCCTTGAAAGGCGCTGTATAAATCCAAGCTATTATTATTATTATTATTATTAAGCTATCAACGTTTCCCATGGTAACTGGCATGCGTTGTTTGAAAGCTTCCTTACTGACTTTAAATCAGGTTGATAACTTCCAGGAAGGGAATAAAGCATCTGCCTCCAGCTGGTCTGGCTTCATCACTTGACCGTGTTAGTGTGCACTCGGTGGGTTTGTTCTGCTCCTCCTCCTTGTCTCGTCCGTCTAAACCTTTGCACTTCAGATTTAAACATTCTCTGATAAGCGTGATGTGATGCTTATAGAATTTATCTTTTCAATCTGCTCATCAATAAAGATCTTCTTTTGCACAGTAACATCTCCTTGCCTGTCATCTTTTCAGTACACAATATGTAATCCCGTGTGAAAGCATACACGCTGTGTACAATGACATTTAATGGGATTTATTGACAATAAGAAAAAAATAGAAACTTAATTTTTCGGAGAACTGTTTGAATTAAAGGGGACCTATCATGCAAAATCCACTTGTTGATGTCTTTTCTACATCACCATGTGTCCCCGCTGTGTCCCCGGTGTGTCCCCGCTGTGTCCCCGGTGTGTCCCCGCTGCGTCCCCGGTGTGTCGGGGAACTCACGCAGCGTCAGGAAATAAACCCTCTCTCTTTTCCTCCGTACCCAAATCTCTAAAAACGGGGAACCACGGAGCTGATCCAGATTAGCGTCCGATATGACGTAACATCTGAAATGTGGACCCACGGGCCAATCAGAAAGCTGCTATCAGAAACAATGCCCGACTGTTGTGGACGTAATATGGTCGGTGTTTACATTAGCATCGCTAACACTCAGAGCTAACCTGTACTGGAGAGCATGTGTGTGAAGAAGCAGGAAGTAGAAAGGAACTCACCTTGTGGTATAACCGGCAAGAGAGAAAGCCTTTGAGCTCCAGACTGTTTCAGATCCTTGATGATCCATGAT
Organism: Harpagifer antarcticus; assembly: GCA_902827135.1. NCBI lineage: Eukaryota > Metazoa > Chordata > Actinopteri > Perciformes > Harpagiferidae > Harpagifer > Harpagifer antarcticus. Next base: position 14,798 of record CADEHL010000663.1, on the reverse strand, counting down.
ATGGCGTTTCATCACGGCAGCATTTAGTTTAGACGGTAGCTGCCGGGTCCCGCATGAGCTCAGACCCCTCCTCTTTAAAGCTTCATACCCAAATAAGCTCTTTAGAAACAGGAAGTGAAACAGAGGGATATGAGGCGAGAATTATCTGTTTGGTGTTTGGAGCACAATGCCTGCCTTTACAGCATCTCCCCTGCAGATGGCGGTATTTTGTTAAGCTTTATGCAATAGTTTTAGCAACGGCTATACTCTGGCCCCCTCTGGTGATAAACAGATGTAATGCAAGGAAACGGGACAACGTCATGTTTAACTTGGACGGAATACACATTTAAATTCACTCCTTTGCAAAGACAACTCCATACTAAACTCATTAAAGATGATATCCTCAGCATATTGAGGGTTTTTAAATCTCCCGGTGTCCAATGAGAGCCGTCCGTTTAAGACTTTATTAGCTTGTATTTTTAGTGAGTAACAAAGAGGCTTTCTGAGTATTTTTGTGCGGGATCACCGCGTGCGGGATTAACATCACTACAATGGCTTTCACAGTTCTAACTAACCGAATATCGAGACCCTCTGATTTTGTAGGCGTTGGTGGTATAGTGGTGAGCATAGCTGCCTTCCAAGCAGTGGCAAGACGTGCTTAGGTGGCATAGAGTGACAGCCAATAAAATCGCAGCATTACTGATGCTGTCCATGGTGCTGAACCACTGTCTTAGCCAGCTGATATTTCTTCTGTTCGCAGGTTCGACACCCGGTTGGGGCAAAGTCTGTGATACATAATCAAAGATAAAGAGCTATCTATGAATCAAGAAATGTGAATCCTAATTTGTTATAGTAACTGTTATTGTGTTTATATTTATTTATTACCTTCAAAAGAAAAACTCCGAAGGTATTATTTATATTTAAGATATGAATGAGACATGTAGATATTAATCAAGAAAATATCTTTATTGTAAACAACAGAAACACAGCAGATTATGTACAAAACATAATATATAAGTAACAAAATAAGGTAGAAGTAAATAAAGTAAATAATATTTTGTTAAATAAAGTAAATATAAAAAAGTAAATAAAGCAGTAGTAAATAGAGAATGAAATAATGTAAATGTTTTAAAACACACAGGATGACAATTTGGCATTAACAGAGACACAGGAGGAAAACAACAGAAGTGATTTCCCTATTCATGAAAAAAAACCTGGTCATTTTCCCTTGTCAGCCTCCCATCTTTTCTTTTCTGCCTCATAAAAATCAGACTCCTTGAAGTTCTTCCAGGTCATCTGCTTCTCCATGCCCTGATCCCTGTAGAGGGATAACACTTTAGCAGGACAGTACACATACTTCCCTGCTACTCCTGGGAATCCTGTGTGTATGTGAGGACTGTTTGGGCCCTGCTTGAGTTCCTTTCTACAAAATCCGCATTTGCGACCTTTGTGCTCGGGCTCAGTGTTCTTTCTTTTTAGCTGGACTCTCGCCTTCACCCTTTGCTTCATAGCTTCCAGTTCCCGCGGAAAGAAAGCTGTCTCGGCAAAGTCTCCAAATGGCATTTTAGGGTCTGTCAGACCTTCAGCACCATAAGTTTTAAAAACCAGCGCCCTGCTGGTGTTCGTACTCATGCAGGAGGCAGTCCGTCAGGTAGTGTGCAGACACAGAGATCCCGTTCCAGCCGAGTCCCCATACTCTCCAAAGGGAGCCGGCTTGGTTTCCTGCCGAAGGAACTGAGTAATTGTCTTCTGGTCGTACTTTCCTTCCTCACCGTCCATGATGTTCTTACAGCTGAGGAGGTACGCCAGGTCAGCACGTTCATATTTCAGGTGCATCAACTCCGTGATCTGCTTGGCCATATCAGTGGGTGACTTGCCGCTGCGCCGGAGCTCGTCCAGTACCGACTTACAGATGGCCTTCTTGTAAGTCAGTACGGCTGGCAGCAGGTTGGTGAACCTCTTGGGGAGCTTTTCCAGCCAGGATGGATTGTCGGCATACCACCTCTTCCGGCAGCCTTTGCAGCAGAGCCTTGAAGACAGCAAGTAGTACTGTCCGGTGGTGCCGACAATCACACGAGGCCTACCGACACCAGCAGAGACAATTTGAGGCTGAGCACAGCCGTCAATACACGGCAGACTGTAATTGTTCCTCAGCCTTCCCATCAAATTGTCATTTTCTGGCTTCCAGATGAAAAAGGGATGGAGCTGAAAGTACTTGGCGCAAGGGAAATCATAGATGCTGTCAATCAGCTCTGGCTGGGGAGGGCCACGCCACAATGACACCATCTTCAGAGGGTTGCGTACAGGAACGGAGCCTGGCCAGAGCCCCATGGATTGCAGCTCCATCTTCATCCAGATCCTCTGCTGCGGCGAACAGTTCCAATGACTGACATCCTGGTTGTAGGCAGGAAGAGGAGGAGGAAGAGGACGAGGAGGAGGAGGACAGCTGGGGACCGTTGATGGCCTGGGTAATGGCTGACCTAGGCAGACAAGAAATAAAAACACATGGCAAATAATTATGATTGTGTGTGATTTTTAGCAAGTACACATCCAAATGAGAAACATTCAAACACTTGAAGGTGCCTCAAACATTTATGTATTATTATTGTTAGTATTACTCACTTTGCGTTGGTGCAGCTGGTGGGTGCAGTGTCGGTTGAGAGGGCTCTGCAGAACTCTCAGGAGCCACTATAGAGAATATTCAAACATGTCGTTATTATCAACAGTAAAATAAAGAAATAATGTTGTATGACACTTAGCATCTTCACCGTAGTCAGCAAAGAGTCAAACACACCTGGAACAGTGATGTGGGTCTCTGTAGGTGTCGGGGCGGATGGTTCCGGCATCAGAAACATCAGCTCCTTTGGGAGGGGCACGAGGGTCTTCACAGGCAGAGCAGGGGCTGCATGGAGGCAACAGACTCATCAACATGTTGCACAGATGCAGGTGATGCAGGGTTTAAATGTATAAACAGTAATATAATGCATTACCTTCTACTAGTGAAGCCTTCAGCTCAGTAGAGAGGGTAGCAGAAGACACTAACATAGAAACGTGTGTCAGTTTATTCATGTTATGGCAATATAGAAATAAGTAATGATGTTAGTAAGACCAAACATCACCTGCTGATCTCATAAAGTGAAACACGGTTTCTCATATTAATGTTTAGAGAATACATTTCATTCATACACATGCATTCTTTTTGTTTGGATTCATATTCAGTCATTACAACTCAGTCTAAGCAGCTGAAATAACTTGCACACTGCAAACACATGCGTTCAAGTGTTAGTGACCACAGCAGTTTCAATGTGTACTTTTCATTCAATCCAAATAAGAACAAAAGCAGTAACTTACCCTCAACATGACTGGTTTCAATTCATAGTCACTAGGACAACACGTAGAAGAGCACAAACAGACCAGAACATGGTCAGACCAGAACATGGCCAACATGTGACGGACAGTCATCTTGGGAAAAGAATTCATGGTCCCAGAGTTCATCAGTAACTTTCAGAAAGATCAACCTCTTTTTCTTCTTGGAGCTTGTTGTGGGCTTGCTGATGATGATGGTGCAGACACCGCTGCAAAACACAAATATATATTGAGCTGTACAAAAAAACGAGTAACAGCGAACTGAACAGAACAGAACTGAACTATACATGATTTTAAACCTTCAGGCAAAACAAGCAGAGACAAGATGTTCACTCACAGCTCTGCACATGTTCAGAAGGAGAGATACTCAGCATCGCTTGCTCCAGCTCTTCATCTTGATCATCCCTATATGCAAACAGACAAGACTTAGAACATCCTTCAAAACGTCTTTACTGTAATTAATGTGGACACAATCACGACTGACATCATGGAAGTGTATTCCCTATGTTTTAATAAACAATACTTCAACAGCATATTTCTGACAACGCTAACAAACCAGACTCACCCATGGCCTCAGCAGGAGCAAGTGAGGGATGTGTGGTGGTGGAGCCAGAGGGGGGGTGCAGCTTCTTCTGCAGGTACTGTTGCAGCCTATGCATCCTTGTACCTGCAGCACATTTCTTCTTCACTATGAAGGCGGCATAGCCATCATCCCTGCTGTCCCAAATGTCTCTCCAGGTGTTTTTGGCACGAGTGCTAAAGCCGACCAGCTGCTCATCCTCTGACGCTGCTGCTGCAGCAACAACTGTCTTCTTCGCCTCGTAGTCCTGAAGTGACTGGATCTCCCCAAAGCTGAGGGCATAGCTCAGAAAAGACAGAAGGCTGTCCTTGCTGTGCCCCTCTGCCATGAACAATCCTGCAGCCTCCTCCTTCTGCTGGTTCGTGATCAGGTACATGGTATACCCAATGTCATTTTCAAGGAGCCAGCGGAAGGACTTGCCCTTATATTTCCCAAACTGCAGGATGTATTCTCCAGCCACCTCCGTTCTATCAGAAGCATCCCCTCCTCTCATACGGATTACGGTGAGCGCGTTTAGCTTGACCACTGCCTCCTTCACGGGTGCATGCTGGTCCTGTAGAGACGGGTTGTCTTTGAGAAGTCTGGCTGCATCTGTGGGGTCCTGCCGCAGATATCCCAGCGGACCCTTGCGGAATGTGACAGTCATCCTCCCGGGGAAAAACGAGCAGCGTTTTTGCATTTTATCTGTCGAGAAGAATATATATATATATATATGTGAGTTAATGATGTTCACAGGTGGGGTCTCATAGAGAGCAGACATTATGGTGTTAACATCTCAGCCCGAGCTTTAACTGTCTGCACTGTTTGTTGAAACAAACTATTTACACTTCAGTTACCCCCCATGGGTCAAACCCTTTCAACTATCAAAGGGAGCTCAGCCAAGGCTGAATTCACACCTCAACTGCCTTTGTCCCAGGGTCTCAGCTGCCTCCCCCCAGTCATGTGACCCAGGGAACACTTCAGTGTGAAGTGTCCTATCTAAAGAGAAAAAGGTGTATGCTGTCCAGTCTGTCCCTGAGTAGATATGTCGATGGAAATCTTAGGTCACATGCTTCTCCAACAGTGCAACACAATGATACAGACAAACAGACAAATATAGTGCAAGTAAATATTAAAAAGTAAATACATGGTACACGTACATGCTAGTTAGCGTTAATTTATATATTTAAATATACATTAATGTAAACGCACACACACGGAGGATTTCGCCACAAGTAACTCGCGGTAATTTCGCCTGACCAAGTCAACAAAAACACAATAAACTCACACAGAAATCCTACCACATGAACTTTAAGCGGCTTAAGTTGAATTAACTTTACATTAACATGTAATTCATCCCAGAGTGCCGTGTGTGCATGCAGGTTGACCCGGGTTCGATTCCCGGCCAACGCAATCTTTTTTCGGCGGATATGACTCAGATGATAAATGATTAGATAAGAAGTACTTTATTGATCCCGATTTGGGAAATGTTTGCGTTGCAGCAGCATAAAAGGACAAGGCATTGTACATTAGAGAAATTAATGTATCTTATGAGATAGCATGAAATACCAATGTTTTCTTTAACCCATTAACCATTAAGTAGAAAGGAAATAGCCGCTCCTCCGCTCCCTCCACTGGCTCCCGGTAACTGCTAGAATCCACTTCAAGACACTGGTACTTGCGTACCATGCTGCGAATGGATCTGGCCCTTCCTACATCCAGGACATGGTTAAACTGTACACCCCAGCACGTGCACTCCGCTCTGCATCAGCCAAACGACTCGCTGCACCCTCGCTGCGAGGGGGACCCAAGTTCCCATCAGCAGAAACACGTGGGTTTGCTATCCTGGCTCCAAGATGGTGGAATGAGCTCCCCATTGACATCAGGACAGCAGAAAGCTTACACACCTTCCAGACTGAAAACTCATCTCTTTCGACTCCACTTCCAGCCATAGAATTACTAACAAAGCACTTATATACTAACAAAGGACTGGCTCCTCTAAAGCCAGCTGAGTAGCACTTGAAGTGTTTGGCTCTATGAAACCTGATGTACTTTATGATTCTGTTTTCTTCAGGGTTGTGTCTTCCTGGTCGAATGCACTTACTGTAAGTCGCTTTGGATAAAAGCCTCAGCTAAATGCAATGTAATGTAATGTAATGTAAAAATAGCATTAAAAAAGTAGAAAATATACATGTGGAAATACAAATGCACAGTAAAGCAGGATATTATATATACATTAAGTGTGTGAGGGATGGAATATTAAATATTAAATTGAATGTAAATGTAAAGTGTACAGTGTGATTTTAAGTCTGGATAGAGTTCACTTTCAGTTTAACACTTTATTCGTTTGTATTTTTAGTGAGTAACAAAGAAGCTTTCTGAGTATTTCTGTGCGGGATTACCATCAGTACCATGGCTTCCACACCGTCTGATTCCCGTTAGCGTTGGTGGTATAGTGGTGAGCATAGCTGCCTTCCAAGCAGTTGACCCGGGTTCGATTCCCGGCCAACGCAATCTTTTTTCGGCGGATATGACTCAGATGATAAATGATTAGATAAGAAGTACTTTATTGATCCCGATTTGGGAAATGTTTGCGTTGCAGCAGCATAAAAGGACAAGGCATTGTACATTAGAGAAATTAAAAGAGTAGAAATAAACATGTAAACATCTCAAATAGAAATGAAATAGCATTAAAAAAGTAGAAACTATACATGTGGAAATACAAATGAACAGTAACATAATTTGTGATCTTAATTAGCTATCTGCTGTATACATATAAATACTTGGCTACGAATTGTATATTTTCTACTCTCCGATTGTACAATACCTTGTCTTGTTATGCTGCTGGGATCGATTGGGATCAACTTCTTATCTTATCTTAAGACCACACAACTTGTCCTCTGTATCTTATGAGATCGCATGAAATACTAATGTGTTCTTTAACCCATTAACCATTAAGTAGAAAGGAAATAGCATTAAAAAAGTAGAAAATATACATGTTGAAATACAAATGCAGTAACAAAGAGGCTTTCTGAGTACAGTGATTTTAGTTTTGGATCACCGCGTGCGGGATTAACATCACTATAATAGCTTCCACAGTTATAATCAGGTCGATATGGAGACTGTTTCCGTTAGCGTTGGTGGTATAGTGGTGAGCATAGCTGCCTTCCAAGCAGTTGACCCGGGTTCGATTCCCGGCCAACGCAACCTTATTATAATATATTAAATATACATTTGAATGTAAAGCGTACAGCGTGATTTTAAGTCCAAGTAGAGGAACCGGAGGGTCGCGGTTCAAGTCGCAACGAAACCAAAAATATTAATAAAGTCTGATCTTACATGCCCCGTCTTTTTTCACTTCAGGGGACATTACATTGACTTACATGCATTTCCTGGAGACTTATCCCAACCTTAACCATAACCAACACATGCCTAACCCTAACCCTAACCCTAACCCTAATCCTAACCCTAACCCTAATCCTAACCCTAACCCTAACCCCTAACCCTAACCCTAACCCTAACCCTACCCCTTACCCTAACCCTAACCCTAACCCTAACCCTAATCCTAACCCTAACCCTAACCCTAATCCTAACCCTAACCCTAACCCCTAACCCTAACCCTAACCCTACCCCTTACCCTAACCCTAACCCTAACCCTAACCCTAACCAAGTCTTCACCCTAAAAGTAATGATTCCCCTTATGGAGACCTCCAATTTGTCCCCATAAGGGAGGCGAGTCCCCACACGTGACTGTGTAAACAGATTTAGGTCCCCACAAGGATAGTAATGCTAGGCCACACACACACACGTATCACATCACCACATGATAATATAGTAACGTTACTGGCAGGACTGTTGATACTGATCCATAACAGAAACTAATGCCCAAGTATCAGCCGTATCTCGCGTTACCTAATGCAACTCCACACTACGTCTTACGGTGCTGTACCGGAGGGGAGAGAGAGAGGAGCGAAGCGGGGGGGAGAGATGTAATACGGTTTCCTGATAAACGTTTTGTTTGATAGGCCTCAGCTGTGGAGAGTATGTGCTGCAGGGCAACACACTCTCACTCCATAATCGTCCAGGAGCGACGCTTGGTCAGGGTCCCGTGGCGTGCAGTTGTGACGCTCATAGGCTTTATTGCTACCCCCTTCCCCGTCAATGTATAGTGTTGGTCCACAGCGCAAACGTATTAGTTTAACAAAATCCGCATCTAAAGATACGTTAGAACAACAAAAGGACATCATTCAGCATCATTTACAGAACTAGCCACATAAACAGCTTCCGATTGAGTAGCACCGAGCTTTAAAAACATTTAGTGGAACCAGATCGTTCAGTTTCCATTTAATTTGCAGACTGTTCCAAGACAGAGGAGCTGCATCTAACAGCTGTCTTCCCTAAGACAGTCCTAGCAGCACATTTAACAAAACCACAGCATGCGATCTCAGGCAGCAGCCACTTACAATTCTCCGTGAGATCAGGGAGCAGATGGAAGATGGAAGTTTCCCTAACATGGCTTTGTATAAAAAATGTACCAGTGACTGAGCCTCCGTACAGTTAGTGAAAGCAAACCAGCCCTTGCATACAGGGTACAGTGATGGGTTAATGCTTTACAGTTAGTCACACATCTCACTGTGATGCGCAGCTTCTAACTGGACCAGGCAATGGGCAGGTGCATTCATATGAAGGCATTTTAACACACGGTTCGGCTGCATTAAATATTACATATCTGTTCTGTATTTATAGCCCTGATGAGAAGACTTCTAGACAAACATGAGGAACTGGAAACGTGACGTGGATCATAAATATATCAGCCATTAAACAACATCTTACATTTCTTTTCACACAATACGTCTCCTTGCAGTATCAACACTAATTCGGTTGACTTTTATATTTGATCCAATCGGTAGATCGGCTGTATTTACACCATAAAGGTGCACAGCTGATATAAAGGGACACCTGGTGGTTAAAGCATGTTATTGAATTTCATTATTTTTATTATTAGATATTCATAGGATCCCTATAAAGTATATTCATTACTCGTTATTCTCTACTAATAGTTCATTAGAGACTGTATATAATGACTATTTTGCACATCCCTTTCAAGAGTTCAAGATGTTCTAAGGTTTATTGACATATCATATAGGCCTACACAACTATGGTGTAGTTATGCATTGAATGAAAAACTGGGGTCGCAGGTTCCTCAACAGTGCATTACAAGACATCTACCAGTGTGTGTGCATACCTCCAGCAATGTGAACTATGTTGAAGCACTTATTTTAACTGATATTATAATGTATTATACTCTTATAAGATGTATGTAGATATTTCATCTCCGGCCTTGTCAGGTATTGAACAATCAATAAATAAAGAACACAGAATTGTTTAATATAAATCACAGAATTTGTGTGATTATACTAAATGATGTAAATAAACACCACTGTATATTTACGACTGTTACACATGCTGATGTAACGCAAATGTTTCCAACTTGGGATCAATAAAGTATATCTTATCTTAAGATGATCGATGGCTACTGCCATATCTGCACAATGTGCCTCTGAACCTTGACAAGTGCATGTTTCAGGTGTGTAAGCTTTCTGCTGTCCTGATGTCAATGGGGAGCTCATTCCACCATCTTGGAGCCAGGATAGCAAACCCACGTGTTTCTGCTGATGGGAACTTGGGTCCCCCTCGCAGCGAGGGTGCAGCGAGTCGTTTGGCTGATGCAGAGCGGAGTGCACGTGCTGGGGTGTACGGTTTAACCATGTCCTGGATGTAGGAAGGGCCAGATCCATTCGCAGCATGGTACGCAAGCACCAGTGTCTTGAAGTAGATTCTAGCAGTTACCGGGAGCCAGTGGAGGGAGCGGAGGAGCGGAGTGGTGTGGGGACATTTAGGAAGGTTGAAGACCAGACGAGCCGCTGCATTCTGGATGAGCTGCAGAGGTCGGATGGCACATGCAGGTAGACCAGCCAGGAGGGAGTTGCAATAGTCTAGCCGTGAGAACCAATAGATGACATAAACATGAAGTCATGAACCCTAACCCAGACATTAGTCGTCTAACTTTAACCTAAAACCTGTGTAGATAGTCTCTGCATCCACACAGACACCTGTCAGCCCACACTCTGCTGTTCCTCAGCGCCCCCCCCCCCCCTCCCGCTGACATTGTGAATGATAAGCGTAGTAATCATAGATAACACGGCAGGGTCCCTGACCGTTTGTTTTCATCTGGTTTTAAGAATATTAAACTTGTTTCGCCAAATTCAGAAGATAAAAACTTGTAAGCTCAAGGCATAATTACAAGAGGCAACTTAACGTCACAGCAGGCGTAACAACAGCCGTGTTTCTTGTGAGGGTTTCCCCGGGAAACAAAGCAGCTCGCGACGTAACTAGGAGCCTAGTGGACGGTATCAGTACTACAAGTAAAACAAATAAACAAAACATTTAATTTTTTTAAATTAATTACGTTGTTTATATATTAATCTGAGTGCCGCAAAAAGAGGAGGTGGGGGCCGCCATTTGCCCATCCCTGCTCTACATGCTTATATTACTTCCTTGAGTCTTAGTGCCGACCAATGATAACCGAAACCCAGCCTCATGTCACACACACACACACACACACACACACACACACACACACACACACACACACACACACACACACACAGGATACTTTACCTCTTGATATGTGGTGAGGGAAGTGGGTTGGCTTCAGGACCGCCAACATTCCCATTTAAAAACAGACATGACAGAACACACACCAACACACACCCGAGAGTAGCAGATTGTTGCTGCGTTACAAAGAGCCATCTGTAGAGAAACACAGAGACAGAACATTAACCAAGAAGCAATTGATTAATTTCTAAAGCACTCATGGTTCCCGAACTATGAGAATGGAGAAACACAAAGGTTCAGTAAGAGGAACGTGTGAAGCCAGTAAACAAGAAGTAGGTCAACTGTCCACGGCAAACATGACACCTGCTACACCCAGACAAAACAGAACTGAAGCGCCTGACGTGACAAGCACACCAACAAAGCGTCCTCACTGGATAACATGACATTATAGTTGACCGTAGTATAAAAGAAACCTTTATTCGTAACAGTGTTTTTCCTACGGTATAATACAGTTTAATAATATAGTGTAATGTGAGGGTGTGAACACGGTCAGATCAGAATGTGTAACTTCACGTGGTCCCGGTTAGAAACACTAGGCCTCACATTAAGAGTGTTCATGTCTAACTAAAAGGCACCTTTAGTAAGTTCAGGTAAACTATTCTGCACGATATCTGAAGTTAATGAGGTACGAGTAAAAACTCCCCTCTCACGTGCTGGAAAACTAACAAGGTCATGTGTCGGTCAATGTCGTCACCATGGACACCTGTAAGGAAGCATGTAAGTTAATATTCGTGGGTTTGCTATCCTGGCTCCAAGATGGTGGAATGAGCTCCCCATTGACATCAGGACAGCAGAAAGCTTACACACCTTCCAGACTGAGAACTCATCTCTTTCGACTCCACTTCCAGCCATAGAATTACTAACAAAGCACTTATATACTAACAAAGGACTGGCTCCTCTAAAGCCAGCTGAGTAGCACTTGAAGTGTTTGGCTCTATGAAACCTGATGTACTTTATGATTCTGTTTTCTTCAGGGTTGTGTCTTCCTGGTCGAATGTACTTACTGTAAGTCGCTTTGGATAGAGAGCAACACTGGAGGGTAAGGTTCAGATGTAATAGAGGCACAAGAATGAAACTTGTCTATATAGTAAAACTGGACTAGTCCCTGTCCTCACTGTGCAGCTCCTTCAGCGACAGGCAGCTGCACCCCCGCTGTCTCACGGAGAGATACCGCAGGTCCTTCCTTCCTGCAGTGGTCAGACTGTACAACCAGCACTTCCTGTATGTTCCTGCCTGTGTAGCTACATGACATAAGCTGCTGCTCAGCTGCTGATTGTCCAAACAGATTTCCCCTGGAAAGGTCCAAGACTCTGCATCCTTGTACTCTGTGTATCCTTGTACAAGGATACACCCCGGCAATAATTATAATATTACTATAAGTTCAAGACAGACAGTACGTTACATGTGTTGTAAACAGAGACTGCCTCCCCCCTGAGATCGCTTGAATTAGGCAGACTTCCAGCCGCTGACACAGGCGTCAGAAATGATTTTCTTTTGACCCGTCCACGCGCGACAGAGTAAGACTGTAGTTTTGAAAATTCCGGACAGCATTTTGAGTGACACACTTCATGGCATGCTGGTTAGTATCCAAACAGAAAAAGACACACTTCAACGATAGAAAATAAGATTTGTCAAGCAGCTGCGATGCTGACGGAGCGCAGAGCCTTCACCTAGATCACCTGCATTCAATTCCATGTGACAGTAGCCTCTGTCAGTATCACCAGAGCGAACACATTCAAGTTTATTTATATAGCCCATTCACAAATCCCATTCGTCTCCGAGCGCTTCACAAGTCAACAAACACAAGTCAACAAACACAAGTCAACAAACACAAGTCAACAAACACAAGTCAACGAACACACTTAGCAATTTAAACAATAACACATGTCAACTCCTCGGTTACATCTCTCTGCTCTGTTATGGAGGAAACACCCGGTGGGCATCATCGCCGTGTCTCGTTTTAAATACAGTAGTTTGACATTTATTACTGAACTACACAAGTCGACACACATCACAATCATTATAATAAATCATTACAAATAGCGGTTGATAATTAAAACACATTCAATAGTTATGATAGTAAATACCTGATGGTTGAACAATACTCCAGGTGTCTTCGTCTCAGCGCAGACCTGTGTTAAACCTGTCTGTGAGCTGATCCTGTGAACCTGAAGGCTCTGAAACAGAGACACACACATACACACACACACACACACACACACACACACACACACACACACACACAGTGACTAAAGCAGTAATCTGCACGGCACCACAGGCGGTGACACCCTGTAAGTGTTGGAAGGAGATAAGAAGAAGAATATTAATATGGATAATGAGTGTGCCTTTGATCTTTTGGACATACATGTCTCTATTGGGGAAAAAAGCAGAGACCGCAATTAATGATGTCATAGATCTTGAAAACAGGATCTATACACGAAGGCTCTTCATTATATGAAATCATTGAGGCATTCAAACTAAAACAGGAAACCAAAAAGACAGATCTACACGGGACAGATCGTGACCTTTACGACCGATAAGCAGAACTGAAATAACTTTTTACCTTCGGGTACCGTTACCTCGGCTCTTGGATTTGGTTCTTACACATTTTCTGTTCCCTACACTAGTTCAGGGTTTGCTGGTGATGTTGCTTAATGTTGTCAGTGATGATCATGGGCGTCACAGCCATTATATGAGGGTGGGACAAGTCCCCCCCTCTTTTTGAAATGATTAGTTTAGACCCCGCCACTGCATCGGTCTCTCCACTCTCCGCACTCTGTAGAGCGCTGTGTCAGAGCTTCACTATCAAATCCATTCCACTTGCTGATTGAGAGAATGCCCAAATCAATGAAACTCCGTGCCGTGTTTTCACTGCTACTTTAGGCGCATTCACACTGCAGTACTTTTCCCACAAAGGTTCATGCGAACTTAGTTCATGAGAACTCTTTTGTCGCGTTCACACCAAAAAGAGCCGGTACTAAAAATTAGTTCATGTGAACCTTTTTACCCGCTCCAAAGTCCCTGCTAGAGAGCAGGGACTTTCGAGCGGCTCTCTTGTGAGAAAAGAGCTATATGTCTGATTGGCTGGGCGGATTGCAAACCACGCCCCGTAAAACTCCCAACAAGTTTTGTGAAGCCGCCATTTTATTAGCATTATTAGCATTAGCATTATTAGCATTAGCATTAGCCCAGCGCAGAAACGCAGAGAGACTAACGTATGGCAACACAAAATAAAACATGGGAGCGGTGGAGATGAGGAGGTGTCGGCGTTCTGGCGATTTACTCGGAAGGCTTCAGTAGAAGCTGCTGGGAGTCCCAGCAGCTTCTACTGAAGCCTTCCCCAACTCCGGGGACTTCCGGCCGGGGACTCCGGGGGGCAGTATACGCCGTGAAGTGGTTTGTAGCCTGCCAGTAAACCCAAAGCAGAAGAAGAAGAAGTGACGTCAGCAAGTAAGATAGTTTAGACCAGGGGTGTCAAAGTCAAATGGACGGAGGGCCAAATAAAAAATTTAGCTACAAGCCGAGGGCCGGACTGTTCGAATGTTCATTGAAAATTTTTTAAATGACGCATATAGTCTAGTGAACCTAATTGAACCTACTGAACCTACTTTGAACAGAGCCTGTCGAGATTTGAGGCCTCGTTTTAATTCCTCTGCCTTTTGTAGCCTTTGTTCCATGTCCATATTCTTGTTTTTGTCCGCGTGTTTCGTTTCATAATGTCGTCTCAGATTATACTCTTTCAGTACCGCCACACTTTCTCCACACAGAAGACACACAGGTTTTCCAGCTACCTCCGTGAACATATACTCCGACTCCCACCTTGTTTGAAACCCCCGGTTCTCAGTGTCCACCTTCCGTTTTGCCATTTTTGATGGGTATCTGAAAGTTAATTTTACTGTGATGCTGACGACTGCTGTGCCAATAAATATTGAAATGAAGCAGCCTACTGCTCGGTGCGTCACCGTTGCATTGTGGTAAATGTAGTATTGGTGCGTGTAAAAGATCTGCGGGCTGCCGGCTTGCTGCGGTCTGCGGGCCGGTTCTAATAATAAATCAAGATCATCCCAGGGGCCGTAAAAAACCTTCTCGCGGGCCGGATGTGGCCCGCGGGCCTTGACTCTGACATATGTGGTTTAGACAGTTGGGCACACTGAGTCACTTGCATCCGTCACTTATGGCCTCGAAGATTTCATACCTTGGAGTCCACAAACAACAA
>CADEHL010000662.1:1603285-1782326 GCA_902827135.1 Harpagifer antarcticus | reverse complement strand
TTTCTAATTTAATAAAAATAATAATAATAATTTTCGAAAAAAAAAAAAACATATTTCTTGGGGGTGCTTAGGGGGTGCTTTGGCAATCCTGGGGGGTGCTTCAGCTGGCTTTAGAGAAGCCAGTCCTTTATTAATATATAAGTACTTTGTTAGTAATTCTATGGCTCGAAGTGGAGTCGAAAGAGATGAGTTTTCAGTCTGGAAGGTGTGCAAGCTTTCTGCTGTCCTGATGTCAATGGGGAGCTCATTCCACCATCTTGGAGCCAGGATAGCAAACCCACGTGTTTTTGCTGATGGAACTTGGGTTGGCCTACCTGCCTGTCAGCCTTCCATCTGGGCACAAACTGACCTCGTGCCCTCATTGGTCAGTGCGCGTTCGTGTGTTGCAGGAGGGGCTCTGTACGAAGTCTGAAGTTGGTGCATCATGTGCTCATTAAATAAGTACAGCTATTATCTCCCTTTGTATAACTGGTCAGCCCCACCTGCAGCAGTACCCAGAGTTGCCAACTCTCACCATTTGGCGTGTGACACACGCTTTCACTCTCACGCTCTCACGCTCTCACGCTGCCCAAACTATTCTCACGCCAAAAACAAGATGAACCGGTGATCGTTTTTGGTTGGTTATTTACAAAGTTGAGTTGACAGCTGCTCAAGCTGTTGATCTGCTCCCTCCCCGCCTCCACCACCATCAGACCCCCCTATTAGTGCTGGGTCACTGTTCGCTTTGTGAGAGGGTTTGAAGGTCTAATTTCTAATGATTGATAGTTACACATATGCTTCAGCACCCCCTAGCTCCCCCCTGGCGCCGCTCCTGCATCAGTGGAAGCCGTAGTGCTGTAAAAAGCACGACCAATCATCTGAGCCGGCTAAAGTAACTGGATGGCCTATCAAACCATGTCAGTGGGCTGCAGCATACATTATTTTTGAAAGTGTAACGCATAAGATCAGTTAATTGTTACTATTAATGATCTGGACATGCAGAAGAGGATAAAATGATCACAACACATTGTCAACATTCATTTTCCATGTCTTTCTCCTTTCCATAACCTGCAGCCTCTCTTCCATCTTCTTGAGTCTCTGTCTTCTTCCTGTTCATTACTCTCTCTCCCCCTCATGGATGATGGATAGATAGATGATAGATAGATAGATGGATGGATAGATGGATGAGATAGATAGATGGATATCGATAGTATATGATGGCTGATAATCGCATAGACTCGCTCGCTCGCTGGCTGGATCGATGGCTGCTCGATGCGGCTCGCTATCTGGCTCTCTCTCGCGCTCGCTCTGGCTCTCGCTGGCTGGGTGCTCTCTCGCTGGCTCGCTCGCTGGCTGCTCGCTGGCTGGCTGGCTGGCTCGCTCGCTGGCTCGCTCGCTGGCTGGCTCGCTGCTGGCTGGCTGTGGCTCGCTCGCTGGCTGATAGATGTAGATCGCTCGAGATGATCGATAGAAAAATGACCCTCGCGGATCGTACCGGCGGGCCAAGATACTCAACATTGTAAATACCAACCAAAAACGATCAGATGCGAGAGAGTTGGCAACCCTGGTGAAACAGGTCCAGTGTGTACAGTAGGAGGTTTAAAGTTCTACAGAAGAAGAATGTAGAGTTGAAAACCTTATATCCTATTATTATTTTCTCATTCAATCCCCCGAGCATTTTAGAATTATTGTGCAAGGCGTATCTCCTTCAGTTTTTTTTGCCTTCTTGTTTTGAAAGAAAAAAACTGGTGATTCCAGTGGGGGGGGGCGGTTTACTCCCTCAGCTGTATTTAAGACAGTAGCACTTCATGACCAAACTGTTCCACTGAGAGGTCTTGCTGGTGAGTCTGTTTTAGTTTTTGCTGAAATTTAACATGCACTATTTATTTTCATTTAAAGAATTTACTACTTCACTTTTTTTTAACTATTGATTTTTAATAATGTGATATTTGTTGAATGTCTGCTTAGATTGTAAATGTATTTAGTGTAAATCTGCAATTTTTAGCTTTCACCTTTACACACATTTTCCCCGCGCTAGTTCAAAGCTTTTCTAGTTCAAGCTGTTTTCTATTCAAAACTGTTTTCTAGTTCAAAGCTGTTTTCTAGTTCAAAGCTGTTTTCTAGTTCAAAGCTGTTTTCTAGTTCAAAGCTGTTTTCTAGTTCAAAGCTGTTTCTAGTTCAAAGCTGTTTCTAGTTCAAAGCTGTTTTCTAGTTCAAAGCTGTTTTCTTGTTAAAACTGTAATAACATAAAAGTTTATCTCACATTCTTATGATTTCAAGCAACTCCACTTATTTTGATAATGCTCATGTTGATTTAAATTCCTAATTTCAAACTTCCCTTACAGTTTGAAAGGTCCCTCTGCAACATGATCAATTGTAATGTTTGATTTTGGATTATATTTCCTTTCATTCTACGTAGATTTACAAGTTCTGCATATACAGTTTGAAGAGGGACATGCATATTGATGAACATTTAAAACAATAATGCTTAAAACGTAACATGCCGGATTTTAGCTTTGAGCAAGGATGCTACAGTGGTGGTATGAGTGTGGCTTTCTGTCCAACACCTCCATAGCTCTCTTGTACAGCTGTTCTCCTGGGTTTCAGGTTTGTGGCTCAAGCAAACGACCAGTTGGTCAAACAGTATTCAATGTGGGATAGAATCTACAGTGGAGGTGCGACTTTGCAGCTTTGACAGTTAAGAAAGATCTGATTTGTTTAAAATTGTACAAGTTGAATTCTTTCTTAATATGTTTCTTAAAAGTCAAGTTCGAGTCCAGTATGACTCTATTTGAAGTGGGGGACTAGTTCTATTTCTGATCCGTTTAAAACACATTCGATCCTTCGATTTGACTGGTCGTTTACCCAACATCATGCGTACATTAAGCAAATGTTGTTCATTGAACCTTGTCCAAAGCATTTGAGAGATCATTTCAGTGTTCTTCCCCATGTACAATAATAAACTTCACATTTTGTATTTTCTCCGATAGCTAAGTGTTGCCATTGTTGCCGCTTTGTTCTTGGGTAGGTTAATTATAAAAAGGACATGATCATATTCGTATTTCACACCCGAAATATACAAGTCACAGTTTGTAAAATCTTTCTCTTAACCTTTACCAAAAGCCACCAGCGGCGTCCCGGGCCAATCGTAGGTCCAATCGTACTTCCCGGTCCAATCGTACTTCCAACAGTTCCAGGTAAGTCATTTGTTAACTATCACTAAGGGCCCTGCCTGTACCTGTTCGCTCTGCCATCGCTCTCTACCAACAGAAAGCTTCATGTTTGTTGTTGCTCGTCACAAAGGCAGGACACGTCCCGGTCCAATCGTACTTCTACAGTTCCAGTGGTGAAGCCAGGTAAGTCATTTGTTAACCATTCAGTGGCTCCCTTTGTTAAGAGACATTTCTGACACTTTTTTATTCTATTTAGAATGTCCTTGCGACCTCCTACCGGCATTGGTAAGCAATCAATCCTATTGACACTTCACAATCCCAACATGTGCTATTTCAGTCATGTTTTAAATGTTGCTTACCTACTCATTTGAAATGCCCTGGTCCAGAATGCTGGACTGACTGGTTGACAGAGATGACCCCAGTGGAACTGGAGACTGGGAAACCTTATCCAATCTTTACACGGAGAACCCTGAAATCTGCCCCAAACCACAGGTTATAGAGGCCATGACTCTCTCTGGACTCAGTGTGGCCGCAGCAGGAGGTGATTTTTAAGTAAGTGCTGAACAAGTAGGAATCATTTGAATGTTTGATGTGATGGTTAATACTGTATTCTACTGAATGTGTTATTATATTTCCATATTTTTGCTCTATTGACTAGCCATATACCTGGTAACCATGAGCAATGGAATTAGTAGAGGGGGTTCAGTCAGTTGTAAAGTACTGGGTATATTTTAAATCAATTATCTTTCTCACAAGCCTTCAGTGTTTATACTCAGTGGCGACTGGTCATTAGGCAGGTGCACAGCCCCACCTAGTGGCAGCAGAAAGTATTAAAATAATGATTACAACAAAATGCAAAAAATAAATTAAATATAAATATATTTTAAGACCTGTTTAATCATCTGACTCGTCTCATTGTTGTTTTAGTCTGTGTTCTTCTAATTAGTGTCTACAGTGTGCCTATTGAGCTGTTTAGAGCCATGTGGGACAAAACCCGATCATGCCATCAGTGTGGCACCCCCCCCTCTGGAACGCTCTCCCTTCGGTTCGCAACATCCCCACACTCAACGCCTTCAAAAGGGCCCTCAAGTCCCATCTGTTTTGCCAAGGCTTTCGGCCCCTAAATCGATCTGTTGTTTTGTCTGTCTGACTTTTGTTTTGTTATGTTGTTTTTTTTTTTCCCTATTACTTGTAAGTGACCTTGGGTCCCTTGAAAGGTGCTATATAAATCCAAGCTATTATTATTATTATTATTATGCCCCCTCTCACTGTCTAATGAACGGTGACTGTAAAAACTACACTGCGCATGCTCAGAGTATTGTCCTATTTAATGTGTGTGGCAAAAAATAATGACCATAGGGGCATAGAGCTGCCATCACCACCATACGTCATCTCACATCATTCAGAGCTGATTGGCTGTAAGTACGTGTGCCGCGAAAAGTGTGGTGTGTGAAGAGGAGACGAGGGACGCGTCCTAAAACCAGGAAGTAAGCTGCGCATGGCTTCCCTCCACAAAAAAGCAATGAGATTTCTCCATAGGATTTTAGAAAATAGCTCCAAATAAGATCTGTGGGAACGTAGCTGTTAGATAAATGTACGTTTTTATTGAAATGGGATCTTACTAGAAGAACAATTCAATGTTTAAATGATAAATTACATTTTTTTGGTATCCTTCTGTTGAACTGTCTGTTTAAATTAATTGAAGGGTCAGACTAAAAGGCTTTGAAATATATTATATTTTGATTTAGGTCAAATATATTTTAACCTGAAGAGTCAGTGCCTCACCAGCCATGAACCTCACTGCAGAAGCTTATAGACATCTAAGTTTTTTTGCCCCACCACTTTTGTACATATAGAAACGCCACTGTTTATACTACACACTAGTTAATTAACCGCTGGCTTTGTGAGGCTGCGCTTAGGAACAGTGTTGAATTGATTGAAATTAATGTTGGCTTGCCAAAGTGATTACACTTATTTCTGCGGGGACTTGAATGTTGTTTACTGAATTCAATTGCTATCCATCCAATCTGTTAAAACACTCAAAACCGCTCTTGTCAACTTCCTGTTGGCACTGGAGGAAAGGCCTAGAAAAGAAAGCATGTATCCTCCAGGGAACAGGAATGCATGTACGGAATCCCCATGGCACCCAATCAACCTTTTTGGGAGATATTTCCATCTGGACCTAAACCTTTTCTTTTCAGAAATGACGCCACCTCAGGATTAGTCTGCAGAAACGTTGATCAACCCAAAAACAAGAAGTGCAGTGACTACCGTGTTCGTTTCGGCTGCCAGCCCCCTTTCTTTGGTGGAGGAGGAGTAAGAGCACACCACACTGTAAGCCACATGTTCAAACTCAAGGCCCGGGGCCAAATCAGGCCCGTGGTGGATTTAATTTCGCCCGCAGGATAATTTGAATTCCTATTAGATCTGGCCCGCCGGTATATTGCAACGCACACCTTCACTCCTTCCTGAGGGTCTCCTCCCTCAGCCTGAGCCCAAACATTGATGACCTTGCACCCAGATGATATGCCAAGTATCTGAGCTAGCATCACAGAGCAGCACACTGAGTTAAATGGATCTTCCTTCTGCACTTTCTCTCACACGACGCAGGGCATGTTAGGTTTCAATTTAAGGGGAATAGTTTTGTTGAAGCTGTTGTTGTCCTGTGGAAAATGTACTCATAAGAAATGAGTCTGGAGAAGCTGCAGATAGAGCCATAAGAAATGAGTCTGGAGAAGCTGCAGATAGAGCCATAAGAAATGGTCTGGAGAAGCTGCAGATAGAGCCATAAGAAATGACTCTGAGAAGCTGCAGATAGAGCCGTAGAAATGAGTCTGGAGAAGCTGCAGATAGAGCCATAAGAAATGACTCTGAGAAGCTGCAGATAGAGCCGTAAAATGACTCTGAGAAGCTGCAGATAGAGCCATAAGAAATGAGTCTGGAGAAGCTGCAGATAGAGCCTAAGAAATGAGTCTGGAGAAGCTGCAGATAGAGCCGTAAGAAATGAGTCTGGAGAAGCTGCAGATAGAGCCGTAAGAAATGACTCTGGAGAAGCTGCAGATAGAGCCGTAAGAATGACTCTGGAAAGCTGCAGATAAGCCATAAGAAATGAGTCTGGAGAAGCTGCAGATGAGCCATAAGAAATGACTCTGAGAAGCTGCAGATAGAGCCATAAGAAATGACTCTGAGAAGCTCAGATAGAGCCGTAAGAAATGAGTCTGGAGAAGCTGCAGATAGAGCCTAAGAAATGACTCAGAAGCTGCAGATAGAGCCGTAAGAAATGACTCTGGATAAGCTGCAGATAAGCCATAAGAAATGAGTCTGGAGAAGCTGCAGATAGAGCCATAAGAAATGACTCTGGAAAGCTGCAGATAGAGCCATAAGAAATGAGTCTGGAGAAGCTGCAGATAGAGCCATAAGAAATGAGTCTGAGAAGCTGCAGATAGAGCCATAAAATGACTCTGAGAAGCTGCAGATAGAGCCGTAAGAATGAGTCTGGAGAAGCTGCAGATAGCCATAAGAATGACTCTGAGAGCTGCAGATAGAGCCATAAGAAATGACTCTGAGAAGCTGCAGATATAGCCTAGAAATGAGTCTGGAGAAGCTGCAGATAGAGCCATAAGAAATGAGTCTGGAGAAGCTGCAGATAGAGCCATAAGAAATGACTCTGAGAGCAGATAGAGCCATAAGAAATGACTCTGAGAATCTGCAGATAGAGCCGTAAGAAAGACTCTGGAGAGCTGCAGATAGAGCCATAAGAAATGAGTCTGGAAGCTGCAGATAGAGCCATAAGAAATGACTCTGGAAGCTGCAGATAGAGCCAAAGAAATGAGTCTGGAGAAGCTGCAGATAGAGCCATAAGAACTGACTCTGGAGAAGCTGAGATAGACCATAAGAAATGAGTCTGGAGAAGCTGCAGATAGAGCCTAAGAAATGCTGGAGAAGCTGCAGATAGAGCCGTAAGAATGACTCTGGAGAAGCTGCATATAGAGCCATAAGAAATGAGTCTGGAAGCTGCAGATAGAGCCATAAGAATGACTCTGAGAAGCTGCAGATAGAGCCATAAGAAATGACTCTGAGAAGCTGCAATAGAGCCGTAAGAATGACTCTGGAGAAGCTGCAGATAGAGCCATAAGAAATGAGTCTGGAGAAGCTGCAGATAGAGCCATAAGAAATGACTCTGGAAAGCTGCAGATAGAGCCATAGAAATGAGTCTGAGAAGCTGCAGATAGAGCCATAAGAAATGACTCTGAGAAGCTGCAGATAAGCCATAAGAATGAGTCTGGGAAGCTGCAGATAGAGCCATAAGAATGAGTCTGAGAAGCTGCAGATAGACATAAGAAATGACTCTGAGAAGCTGCAGATAGAGCCGTAAAAATGATCTGGAGAAGCTGCAGATAGAGCCATAAGAATGACTCTGAGAAGCTGCAGATAGAGCCATAAGAAATGACTCTGAGAAGCTGCAGATAGAGCCGTAATGAGTCTGGAGAACTGCAGATAAGCCATAAGAAATGATTCTGGAGAAGCTGCAGATAGAGCCATAAGAAATGACTCTGAGAACTGCAGATAGAGCCATAAGAAATGACTCTAGAAGCTGCAGATAGAGCCGTAAGAATGACTCGGAGAAGCTGCAGATAGAGCCATAAGAAATGATCTGGAGAAGCTGCAGATAGAGCCATAAGAAATGACTCTGGAGAAGCTGCAGATAGAGCCGTAAGAAATGAGTCTGGAGAAGCTGCAGATTGAGCCATAAGAAATGACTCTGGAGATGCAGATGAGCCATAAGAAATGACTCTGGAGAAGCTGCAGATAGAGCCATAAGAAATGAATGCACTTATTATTTAATGTGTTTTTATAGGCAATAATTTAAGCTTTATTAGTTCCAGGTTTAATATTGTGCATAAGTTCATTGCAATAAGTTCTGCAATAAACATTGAACCAGTCCGGCCCTCCACTAGTACCCATTTTTTTATTTTGGCCCACTGTGTATTTGAGTTTTACCCCCTCTAAGCACTCTCTTGATCATTCATTTAGGAAGTTTTACAGCTTCGTCTCTCACTCTTTTATTGCCCTTGCAGTGTGCTGGACCAACTGGTTTGACCGTGACAATCCCAGTGCACAGGGGACTGGGAGCATTTGAGTGCCCTGAGGAACGAAACCCAGGAAGATCTGTGAATACCCTCTGTTCATTGAGGTCTTACCACGGACACGATGACCCCAGCCATTTCCACCGGGAGAACTTCCATATGTAAGATGCCTCATTGAAATAATGCAAATGATTATTAACACATCCCAGGAATAAATCAGTACTTCTGACATTAAAAACTGCTTACAATCACCCCATGTACTGCCTGGAGCTACACCTATAACAGTGAATATAAACTCTGTACATGGACATTTCATTTACATTAGAAGACATGTCATTGTATTGGATATCTGAGATGTTCCACCTGACAACAAGAACAATTATGATAATATATAATACTCACAATTTGTTTACATAAATGGTGACCAACCATTTGAGACCCACTGAGATAACTTAACTAAAGTTAACTATCTAAACACAGAGTCCTTTACCTCACTGAGCTGACGTTATAAGATCCTCTCAGTCTGACAGGAGAGGACTCTCCTCCACCTCGGTGTAGAAATAGCTCTTTATATCCGTTAGCATAGCTAGCTAACCAGATGCTAACAACATCATTCCACGTTTGCTCCCGCACTAAACACAAGACCCAGAAGTACTTGTACTGTATATCATATTATTTCCGATGGCTTACTGTATAATCAGTGTAACAGATGGACAGATCGCCACTGGGCTTTCATCTACACACCCGCCACGTAATGATAACAAAACAAAGTCGGGGTCATTGGCAAAGCAACGCACCAATCAGAGAGCAGCAGTAGCACACCCTCAGACTGTATTCTTTATTTCTGATTTATTACACAACATAACTTTTAGTGGAAACATTTCACTTATATGATTAAAAAGAAAACGGCAAAGTGGCAAGGCTTACCCGCCTGCGTTGGGGACTCATTTGGGGGGGCATGGCCCGCGAATGACCCGCCATGACGCCCCTGGTTTAGAGGTTTATTTGAACTAGCATCAATGTACTTTAATAATTGGGTTTATATCAGAGCTAAACATGAATTATGGTTTGCTTTAAATTGGTTTGCTTCATATAACTATCGAACTGACTCATTTAATAATTGGAATTGTTTTTTCAGCTTCAATCCGACTCAGGTTTGTTTGCCTCAAGAAGGACCAGAAATCGGGCCAGTGCGTGACTACAAAGTTCGCTTTGGGTGCCCGTGCAAGACTTAAGCTGCGACTCGACAGCAAGCGTCCAACAAGAACTAAGCTTGGATTGCTTTAAATGTTGTCCTTTCTCTTTACTTTCTATCTCTCACTTTGCCTGATGCAGAAGTTCAATAGAGCTTTCTTACGGCAGACATGGAGCCTTAGCAGGACCAGGACCATGAAGCCTTATCAGCTGAGCTTTATATCGGAGTGTGTGTGTACCCTGCACGTTTACCAACATGTCTTCTGAGTTCAAATGCCTCATGTCTTGCTTTATCAGTTTCTTTTTCTAGTGATTAACAAATCATTGTCTTGTAATGTTGGAAATGCATCCACATCCAACAGCAATAAAACTGCTATTAATGAGCAAATCCCTTTTGTCATTAAGTTTGACTCATAACCACTCTGCATAGCTTATTAGCATCGTTCGTCACATGTTTACATGAACTGATATGAGGGGTGTGTGGCGCAGTGGCGGGGGGTAGGTGTTCGGATCAGGTGGTCACAGGTTCAAACCCCACTGCAGTCAGCATGTAGTTGTGTCCCTGAGACACTTCACCCCAAATTGCTCCTGTGGGGATTGTCCACAGTATTGAGTAAGTAAGTCCTTTGGATAAAGCGTCTAACAGGTGACATGTAATGTAATATGATATCAGACAGTAGGGGGCGCTCAACTGCATTCTAGCAGCATGTGGGAATTACAAAAAAGCAGTGAATCTGAATTTAATATTAACACACACACACACACACACACACACAAGGGTGTAACTTTGGTTTGAGACGTGGGGGGGACACAAAACAGGGGGTCCTCCGCAATGAAACATTTTCTCGATTTAATTCAATTTCCTGCCTTTCTACAAATATATTAGGGACTGTGGTGTTAAGAAGATGAGTGTGCAGACTTATAGAATATAATTAAGGAAGGAATGAACCCCTCTTTAATGGGCACACATGCAGAGCCACAGAGGGACATGTGTTCCCTGCTTTTAACCCTCTAGTATCCTATCCGTGAACCCGTTTAATTTTTTGGTGGACCTCACATCTCCGGGAAGATCTTTTTCTTTAAATTGAAGTTGAAAGCATCAATCTCAATATATATTTAAATAATCAAAAAACCATTAGAATATGCTCATAACCAATAACACATATTTGATCAACTCCTCTCCCATCTGTTCTTACCTAGTCTGCATTCTTTCTTTTTATTGATGCATATGTCTAATCACTCCCCTTTCAAACTGTGTCTTTTATTTGTTACTGACCTACATTGGAAGGATTTCTAACTTATTTTGTACATCTAATATTACATAGGCCTAGATGGAAATATGTGTTTACATAGATGACCAACCGCTGGAGACCCACTGAGATGACTTAGACTAAAGTTTACTAATCACTCAGAGTCCTTTACCTCCCTGAGCTGACGTTATCTCTCAGTCCCACAGCTCTCCCTCTCCTTATTGTTGAAACAGCTTCTAATCTCCGTTAGCTCCGAGCTAGCACCAGATGCTAACAACAAACCCAGTGTGTGTATATATATATAATCTCTCTCTCTCACACACACCAACACACACACACACAAAATGCCTCGTGACACACACACGCCAGAACAAATCTACAGAGAGGGCATATGATTGCCATGTGCCGCGGCCAGTGGCGGCGCCAGAGATGTTCTTTTGGGGATGCTGTGGGTAGCTTGACGTTTCATAGAGGGTGCTCAAACATGGAGGGTTTCCCATGAATGTACCAGCGCTCCAGTGGAATTTCTACTGCAACACTCCCCACACGCACACACACAGTACAGCCGCGGCTGTTACAATGAAGGCTCGATAATCAGCTCACTGCATATACATGTAGGTGTAAGCAGAGGTAAAGTGCTATTTTTTATAAGTGGGGGGGGGGGACCTAACCTCCTCTAGGGGGGTCCGGGGGCATGCTCCCAGACCCCCATGCGCCCTTCCACGGCACCGGTCTGCGCTGCCTAAGAAAATATAATAAATACATTTGAAAAGTGGGGGGGACACAAATGGGATTTTGAAAAGTGGGGGACATGTCCCCCCTGTCCCCAGTGGAAATTACGCCCATGCACACACACACCACACACACACACACACACACACACACACACACACACACACACACACACACACACCACCCGACACCACACAACACACACACCACACAACACACACACCACCCACCACACACACACCACACACACACACACATGCACCAAAGAGGAGATATGAAACTAAAACATAAGATTAATGACTTTACTAAGGGCACCTATCATGCAAAATGCACCTTTGTACGTCTTTTATACATGATTATGTGTCCCCGGTGTTCCGGGAACCGCCAAGTGTCAGAAAACACAACCTCTCTATTTTCCTCCTTCGCCAAATCTCTAAAAAAGGGGCTGCAACGGATCTGAAAAAAAATGGATCCACATTCCGACACTTTTCTACGTCACAAAGACGTACTCCGCTTATTGGTCAACTCTCCACCTATCAGGGAATGAGCCACGGCCACGTGCATTGCCAAACTTCTCATTCGCATATAGGCTATCTCAGCTACCCCATCACATCTGTGTTTTTTTTCCTGCTATTGCCAGGATGTCTAAGCCAGTTAAACCACGGAATGTTTATGAACTTCTCTCAAGTCCAACACGGATATGCCTCCAAACTAATGCTACACACCCGGGATCAATACCAACCATCCGGGACCAGGCCAGTGAGGACACATCCATTCTGAAGCTGTCAGTTTTTATTTAGCGTTGTTTTTCCTGATAAAGCTATCTCTTGCTTGTAGCATGTAGCATGTAGCATGTAGCTTCGCCGTATCAATGTCGCCTCAACCCCAACTAGTAATCGGTTAGGTGTTTATATGTTCTTGTAACATTTTATTTTGTACGCTCCGCAGTCTTTGCTTTGTCTTTTATTTTAATTATCAGGCATTTGCGAACATGTTCAGACTGCCGTAATGGCGATCTGTGTGAAGGCTGTAAAGCCACGCCTAGCCTAGCCGATAACACAAGTATTTATTCTCCTATTATTGTATTTTGTATCCTCTAAAAAATCATATTGAGTAAGTTATAATAACAAACGTAATCTTCTGGAGGTAAGTGCCGTTTTTTCCAGCGTTATGTAAAAGCTTTTGTGATGTAGTCTGTAAGAACGATCATATATCATCGACCTGTAAGCTAAGCTACGCTAATACGCTACCTAAGCTACGCTACGCTATGCTAAGCTAATGAGACATGCCGTTTTTGCAGCGTTATATGGAAAAGCTTTTGTATGTTTACTTGTTTCGCACATGAATATAATGGGGGTGTGTTAGGATACAACACTGTATGTATGTATGCGAGGGGACCCACACACCAGTAAAACGGAGCTAAAGCCCTGGTATGTTGTGTTGACGACATGCATATACTACGGTAATCTAAACCACTTTTTTTGTTGTGCTTTTTTAACCTTGCACAGGCTACGTGGCAACTTGATGGACCTCATCTTCGACCAAGTCTTGTGGACCCTGCACCATATGAGCAACCTGACAGGGAGGAGGTCATCGCCGGGTATGCTACACGGTTCAATTGGCTGCTGTCTGAACCCAACATAGACATTTCACGGATCAGAGGACAACGCAGGCCGGAATCACCACTCTGATCCTGTGTCCAAGGAAGCCCCAGCACCAGCTACAAAGCTCCTGTTTTTTATGGGTTCAAATAACCTTATTTTGACAATAAAGTTCCGAGTTGATATCAAGTGTGTCGTGATTATTCATGTTTGGATGGTAAAGAATATTCTGATTTCAAAAGCATAAGGTTGTGTGTGGACTTGTTGTCGTACACATGGGTGTGTTATGCCATTGCTGTGTAGTATATAGTTACATGTACAATGACAGAATGAAAGATTGCATAAAGCCATATACACCAGTATTTATTTCCATGAACAATATTAGCATTCGTTTACAATTTCAGTCAAAACAAACAAACCACTCAGTGCTCTATGCCTCACTGTAGTCCAACTGTGTTCAGCTCTGTAAATATTCAATGCATTCAGAACACATTTAGGCACACAGGCTCCAATCCAGGATGGTCCACCACACAGGTTACAGAGTCCTCATGTTCCTGCATCCGTCTTTACACCTAGTGTGATAAACATATATTGAATGACATGTGAAAAATGTATTCTCTAAACAGACAACTTAGTGAAGCTAATGTTACGTGTGGTATCCCATGCAGCACATGCTCCGGTTCAGAAGGCATCGTGGCGCAAGTTGCACATGTACCCCTTTAGAAAGAAGTCAATAACTGAGCTTTTAAAACACATGAAACACATTGCTGACAACTGAGGTGTTGGAGTTATACTTTTTATCACCCTAAGTTATTGAACTTTCCAACGGTTGTTGCACGATGTTGGAAGAAAAGGACTGTAAACTATTAAACGCAATGAGGCCATTGTATATATGCTGAAAATATGAATGTCTCCCTTTATAAATATAATATGTATCGCTTGTTTGCGTTACAAACTCTAAGTTACAAACTGTACACATTGCATTCTTGCTAATTAGCCAAAATATGAATGGAATAAGTAGCAAGCCGTAACAGAGTAAAAATAAATAGGGACAACTTGTCAACTAACCATTCAGAAACGTCCTGCTGCAACCGAGATGTTTGCACCTCCACCAAAACCTCCGCTGCTTCAGTTTCTGGATCAAATTGATAATATGCTTGAACACATGCATTGCTCTGAGATGACATGTGTTTCCACACTCGTAATCACAGCAAGCATGGTAACGTGACTCTCGCCGCTCTTCTGCTGGGGGCGTGGTCAGCTGCTGCTCAGAATTTTCATAGGCAGGTTTGAATAAAGCGAAAATGAGCGAAACGAGGCATGGCTAAAAAATGATCTGTTTGGTATTTTGAACAGTAAATGTATAAATACCTTATATAGGTATGGTCATAATACTATCATCATTAAATATAGCATGATAGGTCACCTTTAAAACAAATATGAATCATGATAAATAAACATGATAATAATAATAACTCTCGTGTTGTTGGAGCTTCTGTAGATGTGTTTGCTTTTTGGCCACTTTTCATTTGACTGTTAACACGCTCCTGTTAGTTCTGTAAAAGTAAAACCACTTCCTGTTATTCTGAGAGGAGACAGAGAGAGTGTGTGTGCCGGCCACCCGTCATGCTGAGATGGTCGCCCTGGTTCGCCGGAGTAAACTGGATGTGAGGTGTGTGTGAGCGTACGGCGCTGTACGTCACCGTGGAGCCGTGCATCATGTGTGCTGCTGCCCTGCGTCTCTTCAGTATCCTGCCCTGTGTGTGTGTGTGTGTGTGTGTGTGTGTGTGTGTGTGGTGTGTGTGTGTGTGTGTGTGTTGTGTGTGTGTGTGTGTGTGTGTGTGTGTTCAGTGTTGTTAGGTCACCAGAGCAGAAGAAGCTGTGGAGATTTGAAGACTTTCTACAGGCAGGAGAATCCAAACGGTGAACAGAAACTCTTTTCTCGTTCCTCCATCTGCTATTTTATTTCTTCTTTACACTTTTTAGAAATAATTCACCCCATTCTCATATTTGATCTATTCACCATTTCTCTCTCTCATTGTTTCAACACCAATCTGTATAGAGTCTTTCGTACCTTTTTAACTCTATATATAACATTTATATATTATTTTAGTGTTTATTAATTGCAATGTTTTTTACGCAATCTCTTGTCTTGAAAATTCACAATTTAAACATTTTATTTGTATTTTTTATGTTCTCCTCTTCCTAATTATAACCATATTATGTTCTGTGTTTCAGCCCCGAAGCCCAAAACAAGGAAGGAGTGACTGAGCTCTCCGGAAATATCAAATCTAACATCAGTTTTCATTTTCAGTTATTCATCTTTTTCATCATCACTTTTTAATAAATGTCATTATAAATTGTGTTTCATTGACTTCCTCAATTAGTGGCTGTTCCAACAATCTGCCAGCAGGGGGGGCAGTACTACTGTGACTCGTTAAACACACACACACACACAACACACACACACCACAACAACACACACACACACACACACACAGTTTTATGTTACTAAGTTATAGAATGTTTCACATCTCTCTTTCTCCGTTGTGTGTGTGTGTGTGTGTGTGTGTGTGGTGTGGTGTGTGTTGTGTGTGTTTGAAGAGAATAGAGGGAGAAAGAGAGATGTGAAACATTCTAACTTAGTAACGTCAACTGTGTGTGTGTTTTTAGTCTCTCTAACACACCACACACACACACACACACACACACACACACACACACACACACACACACACAGGGAGAAAGAGAGATGTGAAACATTCTATAACTTAGTAACATCAAACTGTGTGTGTGTGTGTGTGTGTGTTTAACGAGTTACAGTAGTATGTGTTAGAGAGACTAACAAACACACACACAGTTTGACGTTACTAAGTTATAGAATGTTTCACATCTCTCTTTCTCCCTCTATCTCTCTCTAACACACACAACACCCACACACACCACACACACACTTTACAGTAACTTCTGACGATTGAGAATGTGGGCCTCTACACATATCTGGTCGACATTCCAAGACATATCATGTGTCGTATTTATCGTCTCATTTAGAAATTGCAACTCTTGCAGAAAAACATTATTATTTTGTATTGCATATTTTTTTTAAGCTGATACAAAAACCGACGGCAGATATCTTCTTTCCTCTTGCTTTTTTGTTCTGTGTAGCTTGTACTGTAAACGGGTTATACAACTGCATGTGGTTGCACAACCCCGTGTCGTCCAATCACAATACATTCACCTTGATCCTTGATCCTTGATCCTTGATCCTTGATCCTGATCCTTGATCCTTGTCGATGCATTTGCAGTAACTGCTACAGTAATGGGAAGGTTAAAAGGTGGGAGGTATTTCACTTCATAAACACTTGTTGTATATTCCATGGAATGCTCTAAAACATCCCGATAGCAATAAATATATGAAATGCTTGACAATAAATACATAAAAAAACGTCATCAGAGATTGGCGGCGCCAGAGATTTTTCTCTAGGGGGTGCTGTGGGTAGCTTGACGTTTTCATAGAGGGTGCTCACAATTAAGCGTTTCCCATGAATGCACCAACGCTCCAGATGCATTTTCTACTGCAACACTCCCCACACCCCCCCACACCACACACACACCACACACACACACACACACACACACACACACACACACACACACACACACACACACACACACACACACACACACACACACACACACAACACACACACCCCACCCACACCACACACACCCACCACACACACTACTTTAAAATGAATTCTCTATAATCATCTCACTTCATATATTGAATCATTTAAAGTTGTATTTTTACAAGTTGGGGTGGACCTCACCTCCTCTAGTTCCTGCATGCTTCCCCCGGGAAGATTTTTTTAAATATTGAAGTTAAAAGCATCAATCTAGTGCACTTTGAGAGCAATATTAAGAGCTCTATGGATACATCTCTCAACATCTATATGACACAGAACTGTAAACAGATTTTCTATTTCTTTATAGATATTTTACAAATCACACACCCTTTTAAAACAAGACCCACTGAGATAACTAGACTAAAGTTAACTATCTAAACACTGAGAGCCCTTTACTTCACCTGAGCTGAGGTTATCTGAGACTCTCCGTCTGACAGGAGAGAGTTCTCCCTCCACCTTGTTGTTGAAAAAGCTCCTTATATCCGTTAGCTTGGCTAGCTAGCACCAGATGCTAACCACAACGATCTCCGGTAGATACCCACCGGTGCGCGAGGCTCTCTCTCTCTCTCGCTCGCGCACGCACACAAAATGGCTCGTGCCACACACACACACACAGAGCAGAGCTTGAATGAAACACAGAGACCAGAGAAGCTACTTGTAGGCTACTCAAGACGCTAGGCTATTATGTGCAGAATCCCTCTCGCTTTCAGGTGGTTTTGATTGAGTGTCCACACGTGGACGTTTAAGGAGTAAAAATCGATCCATCTTTCACTTTGCTGTTGGCAAATAATTTGGTGCTCTAGCTAACAGGAAGTCACTCAAGTGTCAAAGTAATTTAGCCTATAGGTAGGTCAAAAATCGAATGGGTGCTGGCCATTGGCCTAATCATATCACCTGTGTTGGCTTTATGTTTTTGGTCAAAAATGTGTTTGTTTCACATTTGCATTGATGTAATCAATAATGTTTCTAATTTAATAAAAATAATAATAATAATTTTCAAAAAAAAAATATATATATATTTCTTGGGGGTGCTTAGGGGGTGCTTTGGCAATCCTGGGGGGTGCTTCAGCACCCCCTAAATCCCCCCTGGCGCCGCCTCTGTCTCTATTGTGTTGTCATAGAAAGGGGAGGCAGGGCACTAGGGTCCCCCCCCCTAAATTCACTAGAAGTCATCATTTAAGGGGTTATTTTAAAACTTTTCTTCTGGGGGTGGGGGGCACACCCCCCCAGACATTACATTGCATTTAGCTGAGGCTTTTATCCAAAGCGACTTACAATAAGTGCGTTCCACCAGGAAGACACAACCTTGAAGAAAACAGAATCATATAAGTACATCAGGTTTCATAGAGCCAAACATTTCAAGTGCTACTCAACTGGTTTTAGATAAGCCAGTCCTTTATTAGTATACAAGTGCTTTGTTAGTAATTATATCGCTCGAAGTGGAGTCAAAAGAGATGAGTTTTCAGTCTGAAAGATGTGTAGGCTTTCTGCTGTCCTGATTTCAATGGGGAGCTCATTCCACCATTTTGGAGCCAGGATAGCAAACCCACGTGTTTTTGCTGATGGGAACTTGGGTTGGCCTACCTGCCTGTCAGCCTTCCATCTGTGCACAAACGTATCTCGTGCCCTCATTGGTCATGTGCGCGTTTGTGTGTGTTGGAGGAGGGGCTCTGTAACGAAGTCTGAAGTTGGTGCATCATGGCATGTGGCTCATTAATAAATAAGTACAGCTATTATCTCCCTCTTGTATAACTGGTCGGCCCCACCTGCAGCAGGTAAACCAGGGTTGCCAACTCTCAGGCATTTGGGGTGTGACACACGCTTTCACTCTCAATCTCACGCTCTCACGCTGCCCAAACTATTCTCACGCCAAAAACAAGATGAACCGGTGATCGTTTTTGGTTGGTTATTTACAATGTTGAGTTGACAGCTGCTCAAGCTGTTGATCTGCTCCCTCCCCGCCTCCACCACCATCAGACCCCCCTATTAGTGCTCGGTCACTGTTCGCTTTGTGAGAGGGTTTGAAGGTCTAATTTCTAATGATTGATAGTTACACATACTTGTTGTATTAGTTTAGTTTGCCCCTGGTACGTAAAAAGGATAATAATAGCGTTTTTTAAAATTATACTGAGTTATTCTTCTTGTCAGGAACCGCTACTATTCGTTTGTTTTATGGATTTGGGCCGGTCTGGGTCTAAATGCCAGGGCCGATTTGCTGTCCCAGTCCAGCCCTGGTGATTGACACAGGGGTTTTGTATAGTGAGCTGACAAACTCCAAACAAAATGCTTTATTTTTGAGATTTTAAGCGACTATAATTCTTACTTTTATGTTTCTACTGCTATTTGTTTCATAAAGGTATTGGTCATAAAATTAACCCACGGAAGAATATTTACTGAATCTATGATTACCCGCAGCTCTTTCTTTTTCCAGCAACTTGTTGCAACTGTCTTGCTGCTCTCATAATTCACGGGTACCGCAGGCATCTAATTTCAGGGAAACAACCTCAAAAACCAGCTGTTCGCTACCTGTCGAGCACCGATCAACAGACCAGTAAGCTAGTGTATTTAGCAGCTAAAGAGCGATATATTTCCCTCAGGGAAAGTTAATAAACAGAGCTGAAAGACAATGAATATTGGACTTGAATATATCAGGTAGTAAATAATTGTAGCATCGTTCCTTATTGCCGGGTCCACAAAACCGACAGGTGTTTCCTGACAAGTTTATTTTCTTTCCTATCTATGTGTTTACAGTTTGTTTATCCCAGCACTCTTGTGGATGTATCAATTATACCCTAATTGTAGACGCAACATTGCGCGTTGCAACTTCTAAAACCTGTTTCACTCCTCCTCGGAGCGCAAGGCACTCTGAGTCAATACGCTCACAATTAACTTCCTATGTTCATATAATAATATATATCTTATTTTATTCATCCTGTTATTGCACAATTGTACTTGTTATATTCTAAATTGAATGTATCTCATGAAAGTGTTGAACTAAACAAACTAGAAGAGTTTAGTTATAGAAAATGCCACTGGGGTTATTGAATTGAGGATTGAAAGTACTGTAGGTAAGTTTGAGAAACCGGCTCGTTTTCGGGGACATGTTTCCCCCGGGAAGATTTTTTTAAATATTGAAGTTAAAAGCATCAATCTAGTGCACTTTGAGAGCAATATTAAGAGCTCTATGGATACATCTCTCAACATCTATATGACACAGAACTGTAAACAGATTTTCTATTTCTTTATAGATATTTTACAAATCACACACCCTTTTAAAACAAGACCCACTGAGATAACTAGACTAAAGTTAACTATCTAAACACTGAGAGCCCTTTACTTCACCTGAGCTGAGGTTATCTGAGACTCTCCGTCTGACAGGAGAGAGTTCTCCCTCCACCTTGTTGTTGAAAAAGCTCCTTATATCCGTTAGCTTGGCTAGCTAGCACCAGATGCTAACCACAACGATCTCCGGTAGATACCCACCGGTGCGCGAGGCTCTCTCTCTCTCTCGCTCGCGCACGCACACAAAATGGCTCGTGCCACACACACACACACAGAGCAGAGCTTGAATGAAACACAGAGACCAGAGAAGCTACTTGTAGGCTACTCAAGACGCTAGGCTATTATGTGCAGAATCCCTCTCGCTTTCAGGTGGTTTTGATTGAGTGTCCACACGTGGACGTTTAAGGAGTAAAAATCGATCCATCTTTCACTTTGCTGTTGGCAAATAATTTGGTGCTCTAGCTAACAGGAAGTCACTCAAGTGTCAAAGTAATTTAGCCTATAGGTAGGTCAAAAATCGAATGGGTGCTGGCCATTGG
Source organism: Harpagifer antarcticus (assembly GCA_902827135.1). Classification (NCBI taxonomy): domain Eukaryota; kingdom Metazoa; phylum Chordata; class Actinopteri; order Perciformes; family Harpagiferidae; genus Harpagifer; species Harpagifer antarcticus. The sequence continues at coordinate 1,761,803 of CADEHL010000662.1, read as the reverse complement.
CCTAATCATATCACCTGTGTTGGCTTTATGTTTTTGGTCAAAAATGTGTTTGTTTCACATTTGCATTGATGTAATCAATAATGTTTCTAATTTAATAAAAATAATAATAATAATTTTCGGAAAAAAAAAAAAACATATTTCTTGGGGGTGCTTAGGGGGTGCTTTGGCAATCCTGGGGGGTGCTTCAGCACCCCCTAAATCCCCCCTGGCGCCGCCTCTGTCTCTATTGTGTTGTCATAGAAAGGGGAGGCAGGGCACTAGGGTCCCCCCCCCTAAATTCACTAGAAGTCATCGTTTAAGGGGTTATTTTTAAAACTTTTCTTCTGGGGGTGGGGGCACACCCCCCCCAGACATTACATTGCATTTAGCTGAGGCTTTTATCCAAAGCGACTTACAATAAGTGCGTTCCACCAGGAAGACACAACCTTGAAGAAAACAGAATCATATAAGTACATCAGGTTTCATAGAGCCAAACATTTCAAGTGCTACTCAACTGGCTTTAGATAAGCCAGTCCTTTATTAGTATACAAGTGCTTTGTTAGTAATTATATCGCTCGAAGTGGAGTCGAAAGAGATGAGTTTTCAGTCTGAAAGATGTGTAGGCTTTCTGCTGTCCTGATTTCAATGGGGAGCTCATTCCACCATTTTGGAGCCAGGATAGCAAACCCACGTGTTTTTGCTGATGGGAACTTGGGTTGGCCTACCTGCCTGTCAGCCTTCCATCTGTGCACAAACGTATCTCATGCCCTCATTGGTCATGTGCGCGTTTGTGTGTGTTGGAGGAGGGGCTCTGTAACGAAGTCTGAAGTTGGTGCATCATGGCATGTGGCTCATTAATAAATAAGTACAGCTATTATCTCCCTCTTGTATAACTGGTCGGCCCCACCTGCAGCAGGTAAACCAGGGTTGCCAACTCTCAGGCATTTGGGGTGTGACACACGCTTTCACTCTCAATCTCACGCTCTCACGCTGCCCAAACTATTCTCACGCCAAAAACAAGATGAACCGGTGATCGTTTTTGGTTGGTTATTTACAATGTTGAGTTGACAGCTGCTCAAGCTGTTGATCTGCTCCCTCCCCGCCTCCACCACCATCAGACCCCCCTATTAGTGCTCGGTCACTGTTCGCTTTGTGAGAGGGTTTGAAGGTCTAATTTCTAATGATTGATAGTTACACATACTTGTTGTATTAGTTTAGTTTGCCCCTGGTACGTAAAAAGGATAATAATAGCGTTTTTTTAAATTATACTGAGTTATTCTTCTTGTCAGGAACCGCTACTATTCGTTTGTTTTATGGATTTGGGCCGGTCTGGGTCTAAATGCCAGGGCCGATTTGCTGTCCCAGTCCAGCCCTGGTGATTGACACAGGGGTTTTGTATAGTGAGCTGACAAACTCCAAACAAAATGCTTTATTTTTGAGATTTTAAGCGACTATAATTCTTACTTTTATGTTTCTACTGCTATTTGTTTCATAAAGGTATTGGTCATAAAATTAACCCACGGAAGAATATTTACTGAATCTATGATTACCCGCAGCTCTTTCTTTTTCCAGCAACTTGTTGCAACTGTCTTGCTGCTCTCATAATTCACGGGTACCGCAGGCATCTAATTTCAGGGAAACAACCTCAAAAACCAGCTGTTCGCTACCTGTCGAGCACCGATCAACAGACCAGTAAGCTAGTGTATTTAGCAGCTAAAGAGCGATATATTTCCCTCAGGGAAAGTTAATAAACAGAGCTGAAAGACAATGAATATTGGACTTGAATATATCAGGTAGTAAATAATTGTAGCATCGTTCCTTATTGCCGGGTCCACAAAACCGACAGGTGTTTCCTGACAAGTTTATTTTCTTTCCTATCTATGTGTTTACAGTTTGTTTATCCCAGCACTCTTGTGGATGTATCAATTATACCCTAATTGTAGACGCAACATTGCGCGTTGCAACTTCTAATACCTGTTTCACTCCTCCTCGGAGCGCAAGGCACTCTGAGTCAATACGCTCACAATTAACTTCCTATGTTCATATAATAATATATATCTTATTTTATTCATCCTGTTATTGCACAATTGTACTTGTTATATTCTAAATTGAATGTATCTCATGAAAGTGTTGAACTAAACAAACTAGAAGAGTTTAGTTATAGAAAATGCCACTGGGGTTATTGAATTGAGGATTGAAAGTACTGTAGGTAAGTTTGAGAAACCGGCTCGTTTTCGGGGACATGTTTCCCCCGGGAAGATTTTTTTAAATATTGAAGTTAAAAGCATCAATCTAGTGCACTTTGAGAGCAATATTAAGAGCTCTATGGATACATCTCTCAACATCTATATGACACAGAACTGTAAACAGATTTTCTATTTCTTTATAGATATTTTACAAATCACACACCCTTTTAAAACAAGACCCACTGAGATAACTAGACTAAAGTTAACTATCTAAACACTGAGAGCCCTTTACTTCACCTGAGCTGAGGTTATCTGAGACTCTCCGTCTGACAGGAGAGAGTTCTCCCTCCACCTTGTTGTTGAAAAAGCTCCTTATATCCGTTAGCTTGGCTAGCTAGCACCAGATGCTAACCACAACGATCTCCGGTAGATACCCACCGGTGCGCGAGGCTCTCTCTCTCTCTCGCTCGCGCACGCACACAAAATGGCTCGTGCCACACACACACACACAGAGCAGAGCTTGAATGAAACACAGAGACCAGAGAAGCTACTTGTAGGCTACTCAAGACGCTAGGCTATTATGTGCAGAATCCCTCTCGCTTTCAGGTGGTTTTGATTGAGTGTCCACACGTGGACGTTTAAGGAGTAAAAATCGATCCATCTTTCACTTTGCTGTTGGCAAATAATTTGGTGCTCTAGCTAACAGGAAGTCACTCAAGTGTCAAAGTAATTTAGCCTATAGGTAGGTCAAAAATCGAATGGGTGCTGGCCATTGGCCTAATCATATCGACCTGTGTTGGCTTTATGTTTTTGGTCAAAAATGTGTTTGTTTCACATTTGCATTGATGTAATCAATAATGCTTCTAATTTAATAAAAATAATAATAATAATTTTCAAAAAAAAAATATATATATATTTCTTGGGGGTGCTTAGGGGGTGCTTTGGCAATCCTGGGGGGTGCTTCAGCACCCCCTAAATCCCCCCTGGCGCCGCCTCTGTCTCTATTGTGTTGTCATAGAAAGGGGAGGCAGGGCACTAGGGTCCCCCCCCCTAAATTCACTAGAAGTCATCATTTAAGGGGTTATTTTTAAAACTTTTCTTCTGGGGGTGGGGGGCACACCCCCCCAGACATTACATTGCATTTAGCTGAGGCTTTTATCCAAAGCGACTTACAATAAGTGCGTTCCACCAGGAAGACACAACCTTGAAGAAAACAGAATCATATAAGTACATCAGGTTTCATAGAGCCAAACATTTCAAGTGCTACTCAACTGGTTTTAGATAAGCCAGTCCTTTATTAGTATACAAGTGCTTTGTTAGTAATTATATCGCTCGAAGTGGAGTCAAAAGAGATGAGTTTTCAGTCTGAAAGATGTGTAGGCTTTCTGCTGTCCTGATTTCAATGGGGAGCTCATTCCACCATTTTGGAGCCAGGATAGCAAACCCACGTGTTTTTGCTGATGGGAACTTGGGTTGGCCTACCTGCCTGTCAGCCTTCCATCTGTGCACAAACGTATCTCGTGCCCTCATTGGTCATGTGCGCGTTTGTGTGTGTTGGAGGAGGGGCTCTGTAACGAAGTCTGAAGTTGGTGCATCATGGCATGTGGCTCATTAATAAATAAGTACAGCTATTATCTCCCTCTTGTATAACTGGTCGGCCCCACCTGCAGCAGGTAAACCAGGGTTGCCAACTCTCAGGCATTTGGGGTGTGACACACGCTTTCACTCTCAATCTCACGCTCTCACGCTGAGCAGAGCTTGAATGAAACACAGAGACCAGAGAAGCTACTTGTAGGCTACTCAAGACGCTAGGCTATTATGTGCAGAATCCCTCTCGCTTTCAGGTGGTTTTGATTGAGTGTCCACACGTGGACGTTTAAGGAGTAAAAATCGATCCATCTTTCACTTTGCTGTTGGCAAATAATTTGGTGCTCTAGCTAACAGGAAGTCACTCAAGTGTCAAAGTAATTTAGCTATAGGTAGGTCAAAAATCGAATGGGTGCTGGCCATTGGCCTAATCATATCACCTGTGTTGGCTTTATGTTTTTGGTCAAAAATGTGTTTGTTTCACATTTGCATTGATGTAATCAATAATGTTTCTAATTTAATAAAAATAATAATAATAATTTTCGGAAAAAAAAAAAAACATATTTCTTGGGGGTGCTTAGGGGGTGCTTTGGCAATCCTGGGGGGTGCTTCAGCACCCCTAAATCCCCCCTGGCGCCGCCTCTGTCTCTATTGTGTTGTCATAGAAAGGGGAGGCAGGGCACTAGGGTCCCCCCCCCTAAATTCACTAGAAGTCATCATTTAAGGGGTTATTTTTAAAACTTTTCTTCTGGGGGTGGGGGGCACACCCCCCCAGACATTACATTGCATTTAGCTGAGGCTTTTATCCAAAGCGACTTACAATAAGTGCGTTCCACCAGGAAGACACAACCTTGAAGAAAACAGAATCATATAAGTACATCAGGTTTCATAGAGCCAAACATTTCAAGTGCTACTCAACTGGCTTTAGATAAGCCAGTCCTTTATTAGTATACAAGTGCTTTGTTAGTAATTATATCGCTCGAAGTGGAGTCGAAAGAGATGAGTTTTCAGTCTGAAAGATGTGTAGGCTTTCTGCTGTCCTGATTTCAATGGGGAGCTCATTCCACCATTTTGGAGCCAGGATAGCAAACCCACGTGTTTTTGCTGATGGGAACTTGGGTTGGCCTACCTGCCTGTCAGCCTTCCATCTGTGCACAAACGTATCTCATGCCCTCATTGGTCATGTGCGCGTTTGTGTGTGTTGGAGGAGGGGCTCTGTAACGAAGTCTGAAGTTGGTGCATCATGGCATGTGGCTCATTAATAAATAAGTACAGCTATTATCTCCCTCTTGTATAACTGGTCGGCCCCCACCTGCAGCAGGTAAACCAGGGTTGCCAACTCTCAGGCATTTGGGGTGTGACACACGCTTTCACTCTCAATCTCACGCTCTCACGCTGCCCAAACTATTCTCACGCCAAAAACAAGATGAACCGGTGATCGTTTTTGGTTGGTTATTTACAATGTTGAGTTGACAGCTGCTCAAGCTGTTGATCTGCTCCCTCCCCGCCTCCACCACCATCAGACCCCCCTATTAGTGCTCGGTCACTGTTCGCTTTGTGAGAGGGTTTGAAGGTCTAATTTCTAATGATTGATAGTTACACATACTTGTTGTATTAGTTTAGTTTGCCCCTGGTACGTAAAAAGGATAATAATAGCGTTTTTTAAAATTATACTGAGTTATTCTTCTTGTCAGGAACCGCTACTATTCGTTTGTTTTATGGATTTGGGCCGGTCTGGGTCTAAATGCCAGGGCCGATTTGCTGTCCCAGTCCAGCCCTGGTGATTGACACAGGGGTTTTGTATAGTGAGCTGACAAACTCCAAACAAAATGCTTTATTTTTGAGATTTTAAGCGACTATAATTCTTACTTTTATGTTTCTACTGCTATTTGTTTCATAAAGGTATTGGTCATAAAATTAACCCACGAAAGAATATTTACTGAATCTATGATTACCCGCAGCTCTTTCTTTTTCCAGCAACTTGTTGCAACTGTCTTGCTGCTCTCATAATTCACGGGTACCGCAGGCATCTAATTTCAGGGAAACAACCTCAAAAACCAGCTGTTCGCTACCTGTCGAGCACCGATCAACAGACCAGTAAGCTAGTGTATTTAGCAGCTAAAGAGCGATATATTTCCCTCAGGGAAAGTTAATAAACAGAGCTGAAAGACAATGAATATTGGACTTGAATATATCAGGTAGTAAATAATTGTAGCATCGTTCCTTATTGCCGGGTCCACAAAACCGACAGGTGTTTCCTGACAAGTTTATTTTCTTTCCTATCTATGTGTTTACAGTTTGTTTATCCCAGCACTCTTGTGGATGTATCAATTATACCCTAATTGTAGACGCAACATTGCGCGTTGCAACTTCTAAAACCTGTTTCACTCCTCCTCGGAGCGCAAGGCACTCTGAGTCAATACGCTCACAATTAACTTCCTATGTTCATATAATAATATATATCTTATTTTATTCATCCTGTTATTGCACAATTGTACTTGTTATATTCTAAATTGAATGTATCTCATGAAAGTGTTGAACTAAACAAACTAGAAGAGTTTAGTTATAGAAAATGCCACTGGGGTTATTGAATTGAGGATTGAAAGTACTGTAGGTAAGTTTGAGAAACCGGCTCGTTTTCGGGGACATGTTTCCCCCGGGAAGATTTTTTTAAATATTGAAGTTAAAAGCATCAATCTAGTGCACTTTGAGAGCAATATTAAGAGCTCTATGGATACATCTCTCAACATCTATATGACACAGAACTGTAAACAGATTTTCTATTTCTTTATAGATATTTTACAAATCACACACCCTTTTAAAACAAGACCCACTGAGATAACTAGACTAAAGTTAACTATCTAAACACTGAGAGCCCTTTACTTCACCTGAGCTGAGGTTATCTGAGACTCTCCGTCTGACAGGAGAGAGTTCTCCCTCCACCTTGTTGTTGAAAAAGCTCCTTATATCCGTTAGCTTGGCTAGCTAGCACCAGATGCTAACCACAACGATCTCCGGTAGATACCCACCGGTGCGCGAGGCTCTCTCTCTCTCGCTCGCGCACGCACACAAAATGGCTCGTGCCACACACACACACACAGAGCAGAGCTTGAATGAAACACAGAGACCAGAGAAGCTACTTGTAGGCTACTCAAGACGCTAGGCTATTATGTGCAGAATCCCTCTCGCTTTCAGGTGGTTTTGATTGAGTGTCCACACGTGGACGTTTAAGGAGTAAAAATCGATCCATCTTTCACTTTGCTGTTGGCAAATAATTTGGTGCTCTAGCTAACAGGAAGTCACTCAAGTGTCAAAGTAATTTAGCCTATAGGTAGGTCAAAAATCGAATGGGTGCTGGCCATTGGCCTAATCATATCACCTGTGTTGGCTTTATGTTTTTGGTCAAAAATGTGTTTGTTTCACATTTGCATTGATGTAATCAATAATGTTTCTAATTTAATAAAAATAATAATAATAATTTTCAAAAAAAAAATATATATATATTTCTTGGGGGTGCTTAGGGGGTGCTTTGGCAATCCTGGGGGGTGCTTCAGCACCCCCTAAATCCCCCCTGGCGCCGCCTCTGTCTCTATTGTGTTGTCATAGAAAGGGGAGGCAGGGCACTAGGGTCCCCCCCCCTAAATTCACTAGAAGTCATCATTTAAGGGGTTATTTTTAAAACTTTTCTTCTGGGGGTGGGGGGCACACCCCCCCAGACATTACATTGCATTTAGCTGAGGCTTTTATCCAAAGCGACTTACAATAAGTGCGTTCCACCAGGAAGACACAACCTTGAAGAAAACAGAATCATATAAGTACATCAGGTTTCATAGAGCCAAACATTTCAAGTGCTACTCAACTGGTTTTAGATAAGCCAGTCCTTTATTAGTATACAAGTGCTTTGTTAGTAATTATATCGCTCGAAGTGGAGTCAAAAGAGATGAGTTTTCAGTCCGAAAGATGTGTAGGCTTTCTGCTGTCCTGATTTCAATGGGGAGCTCATTCCACCATTTTGGAGCCAGGATAGCAAACCCACGTGTTTTTGCTGATGGGAACTTGGGTTGGCCTACCTGCCTGTCAGCCTTCCATCTGTGCACAAACGTATCTCGTGCCCTCATTGGTCATGTGCGCGTTTGTGTGTGTTGGAGGAGGGGCTCTGTAACGAAGTCTGAAGTTGGTGCATCATGGCATGTGGCTCATTAATAAATAAGTACAGCTATTATCTCCCTCTTGTATAACTGGTCGGCCCCACCTGCAGCAGGTAAACCAGGGTTGCCAACTCTCAGGCATTTGGGGTGTGACACACGCTTTCACTCTCAATCTCACGCTCTCACGCTGAGCAGAGCTTGAATGAAACACAGAGACCAGAGAAGCTACTTGTAGGCTACTCAAGACGCTAGGCTATTATGTGCAGAATCCCTCTCGCTTTCAGGTGGTTTTGATTGAGTGTCCACACGTGGACGTTTAAGGAGTAAAAATCGATCCATCTTTCACTTTGCTGTTGGCAAATAATTTGGTGCTCTAGCTAACAGGAAGTCACTCAAGTGTCAAAGTAATTTAGCCTATAGGTAGGTCAAAAATCGAATGGGTGCTGGCCATTGGCCTAATCATATCACCTGTGTTGGCTTTATGTTTTTGGTCAAAAATGTGTTTGTTTCACATTTGCATTGATGTAATCAATAATGTTTCTAATTTAATAAAAATAATAATAATAATTTTCGGAAAAAAAAAAAAACATATTTCTTGGGGGTGCTTAGGGGGTGCTTTGGCAATCCTGGGGGGTGCTTCAGCACCCCCTAAATCCCCCCTGGCGCCGCCTCTGTCTCTATTGTGTTGTCATAGAAAGGGGAGGCAGGGCACTAGGGTCCCCCCCCCTAAATTCACTAGAAGTCATCATTTAAGGGGTTATTTTTAAAACTTTTCTTCTGGGGGTGGGGGGCACACCCCCCCAGACATTACATTGCATTTAGCTGAGGCTTTTATCCAAAGCGACTTACAATAAGTGCGTTCCACCAGGAAGACACAACCTTGAAGAAAACAGAATCATATAAGTACATCAGGTTTCATAGAGCCAAACATTTCAAGTGCTACTCAACTGGCTTTAGATAAGCCAGTCCTTTATTAGTATACAAGTGCTTTGTTAGTAATTATATCGCTCGAAGTGGAGTCGAAAGAGATGAGTTTTCAGTCTGAAAGATGTGTAGGCTTTCTGCTGTCCTGATTTCAATGGGGAGCTCATTCCACCATTTTGGAGCCAGGATAGCAAACCCACGTGTTTTTGCTGATGGGAACTTGGGTTGGCCTACCTGCCTGTCAGCCTTCCATCTGTGCACAAACGTATCTCATGCCCTCATTGGTCATGTGCGCGTTTGTGTGTGTTGGAGGAGGGGCTCTGTAACGAAGTCTGAAGTTGGTGCATCATGGCATGTGGCTCATTAATAAATAAGTACAGCTATTATCTCCCTCTTGTATAACTGGTCGGCCCCACCTGCAGCAGGTAAACCAGGGTTGCCAACTCTCAGGCATTTGGGGTGTGACACACGCTTTCACTCTCAATCTCACGCTCTCACGCTGCCCAAACTATTCTCACGCCAAAAACAAGATGAACCGGTGATCGTTTTTGGTTGGTTATTTACAATGTTGAGTTGACAGCTGCTCAAGCTGTTGATCTGCTCCCTCCCCGCCTCCACCACCATCAGACCCCCCTATTAGTGCTCGGTCACTGTTCGCTTTGTGAGAGGGTTTGAAGGTCTAATTTCTAATGATTGATAGTTACACATACTTGTTGTATTAGTTTAGTTTGCCCCTGGTACGTAAAAAGGATAATAATAGCGTTTTTTTAAAATTATACTGAGTTATTCTTCTTGTCAGGAACCGCTACTATTCGTTTGTTTTATGGATTTGGGCCGGTCTGGGTCTAAATGCCAGGGCCGATTTGCTGTCCCAGTCCAGCCCTGGTGATTGACACAGGGGTTTTGTATAGTGAGCTGACAAACTCCAAACAAAATGCTTTATTTTTGAGATTTTAAGCGACTATAATTCTTACTTTTATGTTTCTACTGCTATTTGTTTCATAAAGGTATTGGTCATAAAATTAACCCACGAAAGAATATTTACTGAATCTATGATTACCCGCAGCTCTTTCTTTTTCCAGCAACTTGTTGCAACTGTCTTGCTGCTCTCATAATTCACGGGTACCGCAGGCATCTAATTTCAGGGAAACAACCTCAAAAACCAGCTGTTCGCTACCTGTCGAGCACCGATCAACAGACCAGTAAGCTAGTGTATTTAGCAGCTAAAGAGCGATATATTTCCCTCAGGGAAAGTTAATAAACAGAGCTGAAAGACAATGAATATTGGACTTGAATATATCAGGTAGTAAATAATTGTAGCATCGTTCCTTATTGCCGGGTCCACAAAACCGACAGGTGTTTCCTGACAAGTTTATTTTCTTTCCTATCTATGTGTTTACAGTTTGTTTATCCCAGCACTCTTGTGGATGTATCAATTATACCCTAATTGTAGACGCAACATTGCGCGTTGCAACTTCTAAAACCTGTTTCACTCCTCCTCGGAGCGCAAGGCACTCTGAGTCAATACGCTCACAATTAACTTCCTATGTTCATATAATAATATATATCTTATTTTATTCATCCTGTTATTGCACAATTGTACTTGTTATATTCTAAATTGAATGTATCTCATGAAAGTGTTGAACTAAACAAACTAGAAGTTATAGAAAATGCCACTGGGGTTATTGAATTGAGGATTGAAAGTACTGTAGGTAAGTTTGAGAAACCGGCTCGTTTTCGGGGACATGTTTCCCCCGGGAAGATTTTTTTAAATATTGAAGTTAAAAGCATCAATCTAGTGCACTTTGAGAGCAATATTAAGAGCTCTATGGATACATCTCTCAACATCTATATGACACAGAACTGTAAACAGATTTTCTATTTCTTTATAGATATTTTACAAATCACACACCCTTTTAAAACAAGACCCACTGAGATAACTAGACTAAAGTTAACTATCTAAACACTGAGAGCCCTTTACTTCACCTGAGCTGAGGTTATCTGAGACTCTCCGTCTGACAGGAGAGAGTTCTCCCTCCACCTTGTTGTTGAAAAAGCTCCTTATATCCGTTAGCTTGGCTAGCTAGCACCAGATGCTAACCACAACGATCTCCGGTAGATACCCACCGGTGCGCGAGGCTCTCTCTCTCTCGCTCGCGCACGCACACAAAATGGCTCGTGCCACACACACACACACAGAGCAGAGCTTGAATGAAACACAGAGACCAGAGAAGCTACTTGTAGGCTACTCAAGACGCTAGGCTATTATGTGCAGAATCCCTCTCGCTTTCAGGTGGTTTTGATTGAGTGTCCACACGTGGACGTTTAAGGAGTAAAAATCGATCCATCTTTCACTTTGCTGTTGGCAAATAATTTGGTGCTCTAGCTAACAGGAAGTCACTCAAGTGTCAAAGTAATTTAGCCTATAGGTAGGTCAAAAATCGAATGGGTGCTGGCCATTGGCCTAATCATATCACCTGTGTTGGCTTTATGTTTTTGGTCAAAAATGTGTTTGTTTCACATTTGCATTGATGTAATCAATAATGTTTCTAATTTAATAAAAATAATAATAATAATTTTCAAAAAAAAAATATATATATATATTTCTTGGGGGTGCTTAGGGGGTGCTTTGGCAATCCTGGGGGGTGCTTCAGCACCCCCTAAATCCCCCCTGGCGCCGCCTCTGTCTCTATTGTGTTGTCATAGAAAGGGGAGGCAGGGCACTAGGGTCCCCCCCCCTAAATTCACTAGAAGTCATCATTTAAGGGGTTATTTTTAAAACTTTTCTTCTGGGGGTGGGGGGCACACCCCCCCAGACATTACATTGCATTTAGCTGAGGCTTTTATCCAAAGCGACTTACAATAAGTGCGTTCCACCAGGAAGACACAACCTTGAAGAAAACAGAATCATATAAGTACATCAGGTTTCATAGAGCCAAACATTTCAAGTGCTACTCAACTGGTTTTAGATAAGCCAGTCCTTTATTAGTATACAAGTGCTTTGTTAGTAATTATATCGCTCGAAGTGGAGTCAAAAGAGATGAGTTTTCAGTCTGAAAGATGTGTAGGCTTTCTGCTGTCCTGATTTCAATGGGGAGCTCATTCCACCATTTTGGAGCCAGGATAGCAAACCCACGTGTTTTTGCTGATGGGAACTTGGGTTGGCCTACCTGCCTGTCAGCCTTCCATCTGTGCACAAACGTATCTCGTGCCCTCATTGGTCATGTGCGCGTTTGTGTGTGTTGGAGGAGGGGCTCTGTAACGAAGTCTGAAGTTGGTGCATCATGGCATGTGGCTCATTAATAAATAAGTACAGCTATTATCTCCCTCTTGTATAACTGGTCGGCCCCACCTGCAGCAGGTAAACCAGGGTTGCCAACTCTCAGGCATTTGGGGTGTGACACACGCTTTCACTCTCAATCTCACGCTCTCACGCTGAGCAGAGCTTGAATGAAACACAGAGACCAGAGAAGCTACTTGTAGGCTACTCAAGACGCTAGGCTATTATGTGCAGAATCCCTCTCGCTTTCAGGTGGTTTTGATTGAGTGTCCACACGTGGACGTTTAAGGAGTAAAATCGATCCATCTTTCACTTTGCTGTTGGCAAATAATTTGGTGCTCTAGCTAACAGGAAGTCACTCAAGTGTCAAAGTAATTTAGCCTATAGGTAGGTCAAAAATCGAATGGGTGCTGGCCATTGGCCTAATCATATCACCTGTGTTGGCTTTATGTTTTTGGTCAAAAATGTGTTTGTTTCACATTTGCATTGATGTAATCAATAATGTTTCTAATTTAATAAAAATAATAATAATAATTCTCAAAAAAAACAAAAAAACATATTTCTTGGGGGTGCTTAGGGGGTGCTTTGGCAATCCTGGGGGGTGCTTCAGCACCCCCTAGCTCCCCCCTGGCGCCGCCCCTGCATGTGGGTACTCGCCTCCCTTATGGGGACAAATTGGGGCTCCCCATGAGGGGAATCATTAATTTTAGGGTTAAGACTTGGTTAGGTTTAGGGTAAGGGTAAGGGTTAGGCATGTGTTGGTTATGGTTAAGGTTAGGATAAGTCTCAAGGAAATGCATGTACGTCAATGTAATGTCCCCTGAAGTGATGTATACATGGTATGTGTGTGTGTGTGTGTGTGTGTGTGTGTGTGTGTGGGGGGGGGGGGGGGATGGAGTTGGATCATGTGTCACAGAGAGTTAATAAGAAAGGGATTTAAGTGGCTTTCAGCAGACAGACTCGTCCTCTCCCCTTCATCCACCCTCATCTTCGCCTCCCTTCACCTCCTCCCCCTCTCCTCTCGTCCCTCCAACACTCCGGCCTCTTTAATTAAAAGGTCTGATTAGGTTTCTCTTACGGTCACTGCAGATATGAAAGCAGACTGAGAGCACACCTGATCCCCCTGTAAGCGGACAATGATTTAGACAGACGATATGGACAGGAGAGAGGATACCTTATCTTATTTGTGTATTGATTTAATGATTAAATGAGGGATTATCAACAAGCAGGTATGTATTCCAAAGGTTTTCAACACAAAGCGCGTAGGTGAAAAACTAATCCTTGAACGCGGATCCCAGAGTGGATTATCTGTTTTACATTGTAGTCACTCAGCAAGGATTTTAAATGAGAGCATTCGCTGGTTTTTTATTAAATGTTTTAAATTATAATTATAGGAGGCTAACGTGTAGGATGGTGGAAGAGAACTGGTGCAGTTAAAAGTGTTAATAAGAATCAATGCTAGGTTTTTGAGGCATGGCAGCGATATTTGAGAGGATCTATTTATGAAGTATCAGCAGTTTTTTTGTTTTACCCCAAAAAACAGTTATGGATCTATAATCCTTTTAGTGTATTTAAGGTTTAAAGTCATCCAAATTAGTTGAAGTTATATAAACCAATTTGCAGTTGACAGGGCTGCATATATTGCTTCGATTCAAGATACTAATTCAGAGCTTATTAAAAATAAATTCATACTATAAATACTTGTAGTAAATACTTGTAGTAAATACTTGTAGTAAATACTTGTATTATTTATGAGCAAAGAATTGTCAAAATGGGCCAATAACCGCAATTTTTGACTTTTCATATCTTAAGATAAATAAGTGAATATTTGTTGTCAGTGTCACATTTTGGATTTGACTTAATTTCAGGACACTGGATCTGTTTTTTAGGGGCTGCATACAAACACCATGCGACTGCAGATTGAGGCTGTGTGAAGGAATTATTCTCACCTCTCTCTTAAATTCTACCCGCAGGTGATTCAAATTTTATTTCTACTCCCTCTCCCTTCACTTATTTTCCGTCTGTCTCCTATATCTATCTCTATCTCTCCCAGAGGTGTCTTCTTTTTTTATACACAACTCTGAAACTGTGAAAATGTGGTATTTCCAAAATGTCAGCTGTTATGAATCAATGAAAGAGGAATGGAGAAAGTTTTGGAGTTTAGTCTCCTGCAAAGTTTGAGTGAGTCACAGTCTCAGAAAATACAGCAGTGAGGCTAACAAATACAATTCAAAGACATGTAATACACACACACGCACATACACACACACACATAGTATCAAGATAACCCCGACATGAACTAGGCCTACATGATCCAGGAACAAAAAATAACAACTTTAGTCCACGAAAACAGATTTTCACAACACACACTTTCCCCCCCGAGTCTTGCTCACACAAACACACACATGCACACACACGTGAACACACACAGCCTGACTTAATGAGCGTATATAGGTAGCTTCATGCTCAGTCCTCGGGGCAACAGCAGCTGCTGCGCTCTATGATCCTGTCATGTGCACTGATCTCCTATGATAACCTTTGACCTCTCCTAAGGGACATTTATACCTCAAATGATCTGTAAGGTTTTATAACACAGACACACAAATCCCCACCCCCCAAGACTCTAACTCACACTCTATTTTCTTTGTGTGTATTTCTCCGAGTCAAAAACAGGCCAACATACCAAGCCATGACAAGTGATAGCTTTTGCACATATGTCAGTTTGTCCCAACTTTTCCCCCTAAAACACACACAGCTGTTCGGGGCCAGGCCAACAGGGAGAGGACCCAAAGTATCAGAATGACTGTCGCTGCGGGACACCAAGGGCAAAGCCTGATCCAACACTGTAGATACACACCAGCACACACACTCTCTGACTGAGGGGTACATTAGCATTAGCGCTGCCCTTCAACAGCAATGTGGAAGATGCTAGTTTATGTTATGCTAGCAATGGAAACGATCAAGCCAGCTCAAACATCTTGAAACGCACCATTATACGTAATATTAATGAGAACAGTGACAAGAAGAGGTATAAGGGTCAGTTCACACAAATTACTACTAAAAAGATTGTTTGTGTAGCGCAGTTTTGAGATCTCACTTGCACCATATCAATTTAATGTAGGCGAAAAGCATTGAACATTTACATTCAAAGGGCACTTGACATTACATTTGCCTAAAGATTGGGAACACATTTTAAAGTATGGTCAAAACTAGCCTGACAGATATGCTGACATTTATTTAGTCCTGGATCCTACACTTCCCATAATGCAACTTTAAAGACTTCTTAGTATGTCTGTACTCATTTCCCAAAAATGTACAAAGCATCTCAAAAGCCCCAGAAGATGTTTTACAACTGTTTTCACAGGTTGAGTAAGTACTCACTGTGTCTAGTAAATCAACATTGATATGTGAAAAGTGCCTCTTAAAAAAATTCACCGGCAACGTGTCTTTCTAAAAACGAGTGCTTTCCAAACCCACGAAACAAACTATCTCTACGACAACTTTGACTACACCCTCACATCTGCATAAATTACATTACATTGCATTTAGCTGACGCTTTTATCCAAAGCGACTTACAATAAATCCAATTGAGAAGGTACTGTGCTGCCAAGGTGAACTGACTCGATACAGTGAATCTTGTTTTAAAGCCCCTTCAGTAGCGATCAAGCACCCATCTTTGTGAAAAGTGCAAGACACTAAATCCTCTCAGCTCAAGGGCTGCTGACCCAGAGGTACTGACCCCTGAGTGAGGGATCAATAGGTGTCACATCTGATGATTACTGTTCACAGGGAAGAAATGACAACTGGACAGGCGGTCGAATTCGAGCCTTTGCCGGTAACAGCTGCAGCCCAATGAGGATATTTAACATCTGCAGCTGCCAATGTTTTACAACTTGAAGACAAAGACTTCCTTTTTTCTTAATGATTTGCCCAAGAGCGGGACAGTAAAAATACTAAGACCTTTTCTTACACTATGCAACACACTCTGGAGAGCTACTGTATGAATCATGGGGAGTGTGTGTGGGGGAATAAAAAGCATGGTTTAACTTCTAGGAAATCCTCAAAGGCTGTTCTGTGCCATCTCGGAAATCCGTGTGTTTTCCGGGAAGGCTGATTTGCTTACGTCTGAGCTTCATCTCTGAAACCCTCCAATTGAATCTGAGATATGAGGCTTAAAGTCATTTTCCACAGTTGTGCCTCCATGCCCGCCTCTTTGCTGCTCCACCATTCTACTGTATGCCATTTGGTAAAGCCACAGATATTTATCTCATACTCAGGGTTAGATGGGTACATCAATGCACCATCATGTCATACATACCCAACAAGATACAGGTTCCTAGCAGCATAAAAGGAGGCTGAAAGGAGTATGAGCTGCAGCGGCGTTAAAAGCCATGAACACTTTTTCAAAGAAGTCCTTCATGAACACACTGTTAGTGTTAGGGCTGCTCGATTATGGCAAAAATCATAATCTCGATTATTTGGGTCAATAATTGATATCACGATTATTAAAAACGATTATCCATTTATTGAAAAAAAAAAACGTGAACAGTATGTTTTTAAACAGTTACTTTAAGTATAATTCAACTGAAAAACCGAAAAACCAAAAAAAAAAGTAATAAAAAAATAATCGTTTTATTTCGATTACGTTGTTTTCGTAATCGTTGCAAGCCATAATCGTAATTGCGATTAAAATACGATTAATTGAGTGATCTGTGTATTGTCTTCTCACAGTCTCATAAAATATGAAATGATACTTACAGGCTATTTAAGACATTTTTGAATAGCAGTTTAAGGTCTTTGTGGGGAAAACTTCTGAAGCAATGGAGACAGGACTCAGAGAGACACGATGGAGATCTGGAGCTTTGATGGCAAACACTGACGGTTTATTTGGAGATTCGGCCAGAGAATTCACACGACATGTCACATATATTCATGTATAAAAGACGTACTAAAGTGCATTTTGCATGATAGGTCCTCTTTAAGGGAGATAATGGCTGCTCAAGGCTGGGCATCTGCGTCAGAGGGCGAAAGGTAAACATGAATACAGAATTATTCCCTGACAGTCTTATTATGCTTCAAAATGACAAGGTAATAATACGACTAAAGTGTTTCTTGCAAATGTATAATGCAATGAATTAATTAGATGATGCGTCTTAACCAGGGAAAAAAACGAGTGGTCCAGGAAAAAGAGTGTACACCACGATATGAATTTTGTAGCAACGGTCCTACTTTTTGTCGTGTATAAAAAAGCGACAGCGATAAGGACAGTTTACGACTTAGAAGTCGGCACTCGATAGCAGCTGCATCGGTATGAATCAGACAGAAGAAGACTTTGTAGGAGCCCTGAGCCGAAAAACATCACAGCTTCTGCGTCCTTCTCTTATCGCTCTCTCCCCACAGTCCTTATTACTTTAATCTGAACCTCCCCTCCCTCACTGACTCCCCCTCCGCTCCACTGGGCTTTTCCTCCTCCATCTTCCAACCCTTTATCTTTACAGTAAAGGTAGTCTCTGGCCAGTGTCCCCAAGGTGCTTTTTTAAGCATCTGCCCCACCCTCTTCCTGGACCTGTCAGAGACGAAGAAATCGAGTGAACGTCTGTGCTCGAACATGTATGGAAATGTGCGTGTACTCTCTCTCCGTGCATGTGTGCAGGAGTGTGCTTGAGAGTGTGTCTGGATCATTACTTGCCTGCAGGGTAGACTCCATGCAGACCCTCAGATACAGACTTTATCTCAACCCTAAATGACCCCCCAGAGAGAGCTGATGAGAGAGCGGCGGGGATGGATAGAACAAAGGGAGGAAAACAGGGTGAGAGGGGGACAACGGGAAATAGAGAGGGAGCTAGATGAGATTTGACTAAAGACAAGCAGAGAACGAGAGAACATGGAGAGATAAAATGAATGAGTCCTCAGAGTGATTGAGCCTTGTACTTGTGTTCTTATTGATGAAAGCCTTTTAGATAATTTCTTACTGGAAAGTGCTTTAAGCCAAATCTACGGAGAGAACAAGAGGCAGAGACAGAAAACATCAGCAAGACAATGTTCCCCTTGACAAGCACATCTTTTGTTCTTTCCCTTTGCATTCAAGCACTCTCCATGTAATCTACAGCTTAACACGCACATTGGGATGTGTTTTGCCTCAATGACATTTCTGTAATAATACCTGAATGATTACAAAGGCTAAGGTGGAGGGAAACATAGTCCGTGCCCTAAATAAAAACAACAGAGTTTATTTATTTCAGTCAGACAACTCACGTGTTTCTTTAAATGTTTATTAGAAGCAGCATAGTTGAGTTTGGCGTCTAGGCTCGGGCCTCATCACTCCACAGATATACAAAGCACGATGAGTGATGATCAAATAACTAACCCCCGGGCCTACAGGTGGAAGCTGGGGTGGTGGTGGGGCAGGCAAGCAGCAGCGACGTGGAGGTAGCTGCAGCAATAGCAGCAGCAAGCAATGCATAGAGAGATATCTGGAATAGAGCGGCAAATTAAGGAGGCTCTGTTTGGTGGGTTGTAGAGTGACAAGGGGCGTTGTGTATGAATGCAACATAAGTGCTCGAGTTGACTGCCTGAACTAGCTCGCAGGCTTCGCCCCATTCATCAAAAGTGGATGTGGAATGGTCAAACAGCTCTGTTAAACCCCTCTAACTTCATGCTAACATGTGCTTATAACCAAACACACAAAATACTCTGAGGCTGATGAGAATCCTTCAAATTTGAATTCTTGAGTTACAGTCAAAAACAAATTTGAGGGAACACAGTGTCCTAAACCTTTGACCAGATAATCTACCCATCATTCTTAAATACAAGAGGATGTTTCTGCCAAAATAGAAGACATTCCCTTAAGGCGCTCTTGAGACATGGCTATTAGGAGAATGGTTTAAAAGGCATGAAACCAAAAATATCAACCTCATGTTGGTAGAGGAGGAAACATCAGGCGATCACCAAAGTAGGTGTTGGTTATCTTCTGGGGGGAATGAACACATACACAAACTTCCTGGCAATCCAATCAAATAGTTTCCAAGATGTTTCAGTATGTCATGTCATTCTCAAATTGGTATAGGGGAAATTACAGCAAAGTCAGAAGGTTTATCCTCTGGGGAATCAGAACTACGCTAACCTTTGCAGTACCTGAACCTAATTTTTTGTTGGGAAAATTTGGGAAATATTGAAGGTTTTTGGACGAGAAAATCAAGTCCGTATTGAAGTACCGTAATAATTTGTAAACAACAGAGGCGACCACTTCAATTTTCTCCCGGCATCTGCCATAAAATGAGCAATCAACTGGATTGTACTTATTGTAGCAGGCCTCTATACTTTGTCACTCATGCGGGCGACAACAGAACGCCTCAATCGCCGCTGAAAATTGAAAAAGCAATTTGGATCATTACTACTCCATACAACTCAAAAGGCTTCTGTTGTTTTGAGGAGCAATGTGTGTGTGTGTGTGTGTGTGTTTATGCATCCAGCGGGAGGTGATGTGTGTGTGTGTGTGTTCAGTGGGAAACATCCTTTTTATCTGCATTCATATTCTGCTCAGGGGACTCAATGAGCTTTTGCAACTCAGCTGTTCATTTACATAAGACACAGGCTTCATCCTGGCAAACATCTTTAATGTTCGCAGCACCGTTTCACCAAACTGCAGCTTCCTGCCGGTACGACTCCCCTGAACCTGCAGGGTTCACACTAGCTTACCGGGATACCTCATACATTGCTATTGTCATTCCTACTACAGAAACGTAATTGTAGGTTTTTCTCAAAGCCCCCTGTGCCGCTGTTCTCTACTTAATCTCGGCGCCAATTACTAGCGCAGAGCCGAGGGAGCTGAGCCGGTTTGTTTGGACCGTAGCCTATATTGTGTTTTTATTGGATGACAGTTTATTCTGCTGCGTTTTCTATGGAAGCCTGTTTGCGCCACAGGAAGAAAAAAAAAAAATCCTGTAAGTCATTATAATGTCTTAGTTATCTCATTATATTGACTTACTATCTCGTTCTTTTGTAGCTTCCTCTGTAGTGTCCGTAGGCTTAGTTTAACATTGTGTGATTCCTCCAAAACCACTAAAATGTCCTTATTTATGAATCCGCGTCTAAAGTAGTCTTCAATTATAGTATCCATTAGTTCAGTTAAGTGTGTCTCACACACTTGCTATTGTTGCTTTGGTGTAAAGCGATGAAAGCTAATTTAAAAATTGCTCTTATATGATAGCTAAGTCAATATAATGAGATAGCTAAGTCAATATAATGAGATAGCTAAGTCAATATAATGAGATAACTAAGTCAATATAATGAGATAGCTAAGTTAATATAATGAGATAGCTAAGTTAATATAATGAGATAACTAAGTCAATATAATGAGATATTAAGTCAATATAATGAGATAGCTAAGTTAATATAATGAGATAGCTAAGTTAATATAATGAGATAACTAAGTCAATATAATGAGATAGCTAAGTCAATATAATGAGATAGCTAAGTTAATATAATGAGATAGCTAAGTTAATATAATGAGATAGCTAAGTCAATATAATGAGATAGCTAAGTCAATATAATGAGATAGCTAAGTCAATATAATGAGATAGCTAAGTTAATATAATGAGATAGCTAAGTTAATATAATGAGATAGCTAAGTCAATATAATGAGATAGCTAAGTCAATATAATGAGATAACTAAGTCAATATAATGAGATAGCTAATCAATATAATGAGATAGCTAAGTCAATATAATGAAATAACTAAGTCAATATAATGAGATAGCTAAGTTAATATAATGAGATAGCTAAATTAATATAATGAGATAGCTAAGTCAATATAATGAGATAACGAAGTCAATATAATGAGATAGCTAAGTTAATATAATGAGATAGCTAAGTCAATATAATGAGATAGCTAATCAATATAATGAGATAGCTAAGTCAATATAATGAAATAACTAAGTCAATATAATGAGATAGCTAAGTTAATATAATGAGATAGCTAAGTCAATATAATGAGATAGCTAATCAATATAATGAGATAGCTAAGTTAATATAATGAGATAGCTAAATTAATATAATGAGATAGCTAAGTCAATATAATGAGATAACGAAGTCAATATAATGAGATAGCTAAGTTAATATAATGAGATAGCTAATCAATATAATGAGATAGCTAAGTTAATATAATGAGATAGCTAATTAATATAATGAGATAGCTAAGTCAATATAATGAGATAGCTAAGTCAATATAATGAGATAGCTAAGTCAATATAATGACTTACAGGATTTTTTATTTATTTTTCCTGTGGCGCAAACAGGCTTCCATAGTTTTCTCTACTCATCTCGCAAAATCATAAAAGAGACTTCACCAGCATGACAAACAAGCCGGGTTTAATCTAAACATGCCAACTTCTCTTAGTGTGCGTTCTCAACCCTGTGCCAAACCCCCTCATCCCCCCAGTTGGGAGTATCTCAACCCGGAGAGCTTTGATTCTGCAGAAAACCAAAAGGACTGCCTGCACGCCGCAATTAAGCAGAGACTCTGTCACGTTTGGAGACAGGCGGGGCATTAAAGGCTCCTCAGCACCACAGCGGAATACCTAAAAGCTTGTTGGAAAAGCTTGTCCGCTTTTATCAGCGAGCTGCCGGACAGACAGATGGGCATGGTGGTCTGCGGTAATTAATGTTAGAAAAACCTACAGATTGGAAGCAGAGTACTCGATCACTGACAGAGTAATTAAGGATGCACTTATCACACACACACTAACCACTAATGTCATTAAATAAAATCAATCCCAGCTGAGATGCACACGTGTAAATACTTATAGATCAGTTCAAACATATTGATAACATTTCGGCCCAATACTCTATATATGCAGCCTCAGGTGGCCCTAGAGGCATTTTCAACCCTACATAAATAAATCAACACGTAGACATGCACTTGTGATAATAGGATAATCAAAAATGAATGAAGTCTGCTCAAAATCTCATCATATTTCACCCCTCTGTTCTCACCATGCTGTATTTAATGTCTGAAGCTTCTGCTATAGTGAGCAATGCAAGGCACAGAGTCAAAATGCTTATTTTAAATTGTAATCAGCCCGTTCCCTAGTTTCATGAAGGCCGCTAGCTAACGTTAGCCACCCAGTTGTAAAAGTCGCAAATAAAACCAATAAAACCCAGAACATAAAGTCCAGATTTCACAAAATCTCTGAGGGCATATGAACACAGAGCCAGACTGTGACAAAAAGTTAAAATTGTTCAACTTTTCTGAAGGTTTATAACCAATTTACTTCATTTTTTCGAGTATCAGCAGCAGTGAAATAAGGAACAAAGATATCTTTCTCATACAGTAAGGATATGAATACTTGGTTCTGTTGCAAAACCAGACCAATACATCTGAAGCAATCAACCACCAGTGACAGATGTTTGATTAGAACACAAAAATCCTTGTGTTCCTGGTATATTAAGGTGCTTTGTTTAAAAAATAACAACATCAACCACATTACAAGACAGTTACAAAACACTCTGCAATGGCAAACATTCAATAGACAAGATGGGATCTAGAAACAGATGGCATTACACCCGATGCTGAACCTTAACCCCTGCCGGCTTTACGCCTACATTACTGCATTTACAACCACAACATAGGCTAATGAGCCAATAAACCCTCATGCTTGTGCAAAAAGGAAGATCAATACACACTAGATCAATAAAATGTCGAAATACTGGAAGCAATTAGAAAGTGCTTGAGAAGGTGGCGTTCTCTCTATACTCAATTATGGCTGGGTCAAATGGGCTTAATTGGGTGTTGTTGATTATCGTGTAGGCAAGTTATCATCCCGTTCATTACACTGATAGGAGAGAGGTCCCCGGTTAATTCTCGGTGCGTCTGCGGTGATAATTGAGAAATTAAAAAGCAAATAGGCTATAGTATTTGTGGAAGGTGTTTCAGGAAAACTTCTGGAGTAATTAGAGAGTAAGGGAGGTCCAGTTCGCTTAAACCTGGACAATTGAAGTGAGGAATGGCAGTGAGTATTTATCCACAGAATCAAACGATTTAAGAAAGTACAAATACATAAGATTGAAATCCTTTTTTACAATGTTAAGTTTTAGCACACACATGTTGTGTTCCTGTAGTAATATAAGTATCATTAAAACAGTTAATTGCATGGTTGGCATAGCATCCATCGGGAAAGAGACTCATATTTGTGTTTAATTTCATACTGTATAATTGTACAATTATATCAAAGTATCCGTGAATATTCTCTATACTGTGACCATGAGCCTAAAGGATGTTGACGCAGAGTCACCAATTACTGTTGTTACTAACATTTACTTAACCAGGTTCAAACATTACAAACATCCTGCTCGAAAATCCTCATAGCTGTAATCCAACGTGTAGAGCTATTTTCTGGGAGCGCACCTATGTCACACTAACTTGTGGATAAACGCGGTAAAGGTGAACGTTTACGTTGTAAAGGTTATGTAAACACAGTTAGTTAACTTCCTTGAGCCAAAAACAATAAAGCAGTCTCGTCAGAAATGTATTTTTGATTTCTATAGATATTACAGTGACTCCCCCGATGATAATTCCTGCTTGTTCACTCACTCCCATGTGGTTATAAGGTCTTTGTGACTCTCAGCACCAGCAGAGAGGTGAGAGTTGACTCTTATAGACGGGACAATGTAAGCGTCTTATTCTGTCCCGACTCATACTGTCACTTGCTGACCGGAGCAGAACAGAATGGGAACGATAGATTCGAAATTCCAGATTCTTCACAGATTGTCAGCGAGCTTTGTGTCTCTGCGAAAGCCTCCAGATAGCAGACCGCTCCGAACGGAAAGCCAAAGAGCCAGAGTTTGAATAATTAACCACAATGGAATAATAAACACACTGTTCTCACAAGTTCTCCTCATTCTAAAAATGTCAAAAGCAGATGGCACAGTGCCTGCGGCGAAACCTTGGTGTAAAGCAATAGAGAGGCAAGAATGGAGCAAGAGAGAGAAAAAAGGAAAGGAAGGCAAGATAAAAAAGAAACCGAGGAGAATGTTTTAGCAGGAGCGGGAAGAAGGATAAATGGCTGACCCCGGTTTTATTTGGACTCCTTAAAAATGCATTGAGGTAAATGAGGTGCGACCAAACTTAGTAACATACAAATAAAATATGTGACTGCAAAGGCAATATAACTGTCTTTGCTTCTATTTTGAATGATATATCATGCTGGAGATGATAGTGTACATTTTAATGTATCATTGCGTCATTGAAGACAGGAAATAGGACAGTAAGAGAGGCAACAAAGCAGGTGGAAAAAACAGATATTTAGACGGCAGATCACAGAGATAAGACAGAATGTATTGAATTGAGAGAGAATAGGTCATCGTAAGTGGCAGAAACACCAGAAGTTGAATAATTATGGCAGTCCACATGGTTTTTATTTCTCTTCCCTGTCAGCAAATACGGCTGCTGCTGTCTGTCCATTTATTACCATGCTTAAATGTCTAGCCACAGCTGATAAATTCAGCCGGGGACAGCTGTCAATTCAGCCCATAAAATGTGGTGTTCACCAGCTAGAATGACAAAGTGCATTTCTGACTGAAATCAAGAAACCATTGTTTCCAAAAATGATTAAGATCCACAAATCAAGAATGAGTCGCACATGACGCTCACAATCTCTTTACGTTTGATTCTGTGCGAGTGATTCCAAAATTGATGTTTTTGTCATTCAAATTGTAGTCTAGCTTCAGACTAGGGCTGCTCAATTAACCGTATTTTAATCGCAATTACGATTATGGCTTGCAACGATTATGAAAACAACGCAATCGAAATAAAACGATTATTTTTTTATTATTATTTTTTATTTATTTTTAGTGGTTTTT
This sequence comes from Harpagifer antarcticus, assembly GCA_902827135.1. Taxonomy (NCBI): domain Eukaryota; kingdom Metazoa; phylum Chordata; class Actinopteri; order Perciformes; family Harpagiferidae; genus Harpagifer; species Harpagifer antarcticus. The sequence goes on along the minus strand of CADEHL010000662.1, from coordinate 1,736,842 downwards.
CAGTTGAATTATACTTAAAGTTCAGGGTAATCAACTGTTAAAAACATACTGTTAAAACATTTTTTCTCCAATAAATTGATGTTTTCAAAGTAAATGGATAATCGTTTTTAATAATCGTGATATCAATTATTGACCCAAATAATCGAGATTATGATTTTTGCCATAATCGAGCAGCCCGACTTCAGACCACCTCACTCCTGGGCTATTTCAGGGATCAAACATATGGCCTTTCAGCTACAGCAGAACCCACCTAACCACTAGGCCAGCCTGGAGCACCATTATACACCCACAGAGGGGAAGAGACATAATATCGGGTGGAGGTGCAGCCAGGCGTCTGCAGGTGAGGCGGCAGTAACAGGGATCGCCCTCCTGCCGCCGAGGGAAGCTGGGTAAGTCTGTAATCAGATTTCACACGCCGCTCAAGCATCCCAACCAAACACCCCGACTCCTGCAGTCAGTCGGAAGAGAGGATGCTGGAGTGTGTTTCAGGAAAAAAGTAAAAGAAAAATGTGTTTCTGAGTGAAAGAGTGTGGGTGCTTCTACGTGCACATATGTGTGTGTGTGTATGTATGCGTGTGCAGTATATGTGTTTGTGTGTACAGTGCAGTTTGTGGTCAATGAGTAAATCCTTCAATTTTTTTACCAAACAGTCTCCAAATAAGACACAGGTTAGCCAACTGTAAAGACATCCTATATTATGGATGTGTTTAGGCCCAGGGGTTACAATAGTACCAACTAGTGTCCTCACAACAATAGAATTGTTTCTGTGTGTACCTGTGTTCTGCTCTCTGGATCGTGCTGTTAGGACGCAGCCAGGCTTTCTGTAATGGCCTGATAACAGAGACCCTCCGGCCAGAGAACAGATTAATTAAGGGGCCAGACTGGAACCCCCAGGGGAGGGCGCCCTCTGCGCCCCCTGCTCCACCAAACACACACAGGGACACCGGTGTGAATAAATAAAGCCCATGTGCACATGAATAGCCAAGCCGACCTCATAAACCCACAATCACAAACGTTCACACACTGGTAAGCATGGCCCAGGAACACACACAGACAAACACACACACGCACACTCTGCAGGTTGAAACATTCCTGTGTGCCCCGGCGGGCTTAGAGTCCTTCGCTAACTAACACTGGCAGGGTTTGTACCTCTCCGGAGGAAACACCTTTAGCACTTAACAGAGGCTTGCCTACTCGCCTGCCTGGGCAGCTCAACACACTCATTAAGTTGACACCAAACATATTGTTTCAAGATGATAAAGTATGTGGAGACAACAGAGGAAATGAAAGAAAATGTATCAAAAGCAAAAAGGGAGAAAATCTCATTCAAAAACACGAGTCAATTGAATTGGTGCAGTGATTTATCATAGTTTATTTAAAATAAACAACACAAAGGATTTGCGGTAACTCCTTTCATCACAGGATCACATCTTCAATTTTAGCCGAGACTAAGATAAACCATTTTTTCTGAAATCCGGAGAAAGGAAGGACTGTTTTTATGGTTAATTCATCACAGTGTCCAACAACAATAGCAATTAATTTGTCAGCAATGTTAAGCCCTTGAATATGTCCGATATTAATCCTTGCCCAAGTGTTTCAGCTTTCACCTTGCAGGTTATTGAATAAGAAGTAATATGATCCATCCATCCATCCATTGCAATACAAAGGAAGGATCTCAGTTTGAAGACTTCCCAGATAGCAAAAGATGTTAAATCAACGTTGAATTATGGTCAAAAATGTTGATTTTTGGTTAAGGTTGAAGATTGATGGTGGATCAACCTTAAATGTTGAAAAGATGTCATTGAATCAACGTTGTATTGTGGTCGAATTTAATGATTGAAATGCCAACATTGAATCAATGTTGAATCTATGCTGTTTGCCTTTTCTTTTCTTTTTTTCTTGATGGGGGAGGGAGGGGGGCAGGCCCGGCGTCATGGGCGGGCCCCATGGGGCCGGGCCCGCCCATCCAGGACTTGGGCCCGCCCATGAGAAATCAGGGCTGATTAAAAAAAATTATTATATAAAAATATTTTTTAAATGTTTGTATTATTATGTTTATTGTTGTTATTTGTAGGGCTTTGTCATACCATTTATTTTTGTATTAAACTATGTTGAAACATTAGTATAATATATATTTTTAATTTTGCTATGAAATTCTGAATGAATCTCTGCGCGAGACTGGTTTTTCGCGGGGTTGAGTTGTGTGTGTTTTTTTTTAAAGTGAGTCGCGTCACAACAGCCTGTCAGTTTACTGTGGCGGTTAGTTTGGCTAGGCTATTATCCTTTTTTATATGTATCGGCAACAATGGATATTAGGAAGTGGTTCACGAACAATAAGAGCTCACAAAAGGATTGTGGCAACTCAGCACCAGATGCTGGCAACTTGACGTGTCCCCCGCCACCACCTATTCCTTCTCCTCCACCAGGTCCCGAGTCAACGTTGTCAGACGAAGCCTCTTCGGAGCCGGGCAGGAGCAGCAGTTCATCCTTTAGCAGCCCAGGCCCAGCTCCCATTCTAAACGCTCGTGATCTTGGAGATTTTAGTTTTCTAGTTCCAGAGGACCTTGGCGTGGATACACCAAAACAGGTAGTCCTGGATAGTTTCCACTCTCGGCTCTTCTCCGGGAAAAAACGTAGTTTTGCCAGCTCATGGTACCAAAACCGATCCTGGCTTGAATACTCCGTAAAAGGCGATGCTGCATACTGTTTCCCATGCAGAAGGTTTAAGGCTCATCTTCATGATGCATCGTTCACCATAAAAGGCTTCAAAGACTGGAAGCATGCCTTACAAAAGGGCACGGGTCTTAGCAAACACAGCTCTTCCAAGGAACATTTAGTGTGTGAGAAATTGTGGAGAGAAAAACAAATGCGCATCGAGACTGGTCAGGAAATCACAACTCTTGTCAACAAAGATCAGCTGGCTCGTAACAAATATTATGTGGGCTCCATTATTGACATTGTGACTTTTCTCTCTACCAACAATCTTCGTTTCCGAGGTGACCACGACTCTTTAGAGTGTATATCCAAGTCTGGCAGTGGGTTATTTTTGTCATTGTTTGAGTATACCATCGAAAAGGACCCAGAACTCGCGAAAATTGCCCCACCATTCCCAAAAATGCTACCTACATAAGCCATGATATACAAAACGAAATAATTGACCTGATGAGCAAAGTTGTAACGGAGCATATTGTAGAGGAAATAGGCGACTCCTTTTACACTGTCAAAATGGATGGAACAGGCTGTGAAAACATTTCAATTGTACTGCGTTTTGTTGATGAGAACTATGTCATAAAAGAGAGGCTCTTGACAATCGCCACATCAGTTGCAGGTGATGCAAAACCCCTCACACAGACACTCATTGATGAAATACGCAAAGCTGGCCTGAGCACAGACAAAATTCTCAGCCAGGTATACGATGGGGCAAACTGATGTTTAACATGTCATTTCCTCCTGATGCTCATCCTCTGAAATTAAAATACATTTGCATATTATATTTGTATATTTTCTGACAGTATTCTGTTTTTTGCTGCATAACTAAAGCCGTCTGATATTCTATTACATCTTTAAATGTTAACAGCCTTGACTCAATACATTGTTTTTTCTTAGTAGCAGCATTCTCACAGCTTTTTTCTGTAATGTAATTAAATGTTTTAAATTACTCATAGGTAATCCATCCATGGTGCTGAAGTAGCGTTATCGTTGTGCCTCTATCCTGATCACATGTGTACATTTCCTATGCTCAAAAGGTTTCATTGCGTGCACAAACATAACGCCTAAATCTGTCTGCAACTATATATGCACATATGTTACGTTAAAATGGGGTGGGGCCTGGTGGTCAGGCAATTTAGATTCGATTGGTAGTACTTTGTAGTGACACTATTTTGGGTCCCTAACATTCATTGAGCTAGGGACTTCTTTTTTTTCCTTTTTTTGTTATGCCTCCCCCCCACTAATTGGATGAGGCTGAGTCGAATGGTAGGTGACATCAATGGTCTACAACTTTTCAATAAGAAGTTACAGATTTTTGAAATAGTTGCAGATTTTTTATTTTTTTTTTAAAACATTTTTCTTTTTTAAATTAAAAAACACTTTTTCAGACTCAGAAAAAGACGTTCAATCGAATGGGCTAGGTCTCGGACTCTAATGTTGTTGTTTTTTTTGTCTTTTATCAAAATATATCTATTCCGACTTATTTTTGACGCTGAATCCAACGGTGCCAGTCTCGAAGCTGTATGACCCCTAGTGGCCAAGATAATCATACATTTTTTTCTCAAAGGCTTGGAAAAATATTTTTTTCAAAATCAAACACCAGATTCTGGGTCAGCGCGCTGCCCCGAACGTGCCCATATAACTTTCGTCACACAAGGCCTTACGGTTCTCTTTAATTGGCTGGGGTCAAGGGGCTTTCTATTTTTGCGTTTTATCTTGATAACTATAAGGTTTTGGAATCGGCCTTTCGGATATGTCGTACAGCTCATCAAGGCGCACGCGTGGATGCCCTTGGTGTCCCGGTCCGACATTCCTACGAGAAGTTTCTTTTTCAAAGTTTTCATTCAATATGGCCTAAAGGTCTACCTCTGTGAGGCTCCCTGAAAGTGCAGGACTCTGGGTGGGAGTGTCGTACGAGAAAGGCGAAGACATCCACGCGTGCGTCTTGGCGAGCTGTACAACATATCCGAAAGGCGCATTCTAACAACCTATCGTTGTGGAGTTAGAACGATGTATTGCACTGTAAGACCGAACAGTACAAGCTTCTTGAAGAATATAGGTTCTTTTAACCCAAACATTTATAAAAGTTAATTCACCGTAATTTTTATGATGACTATGAACTGATTTGTAATATTGTGTATACAGTATTCATCCACTTTGGGTCATATTGGGGATTGTACTCAAATGTTTTTACTGAATCTGTCTGACGTCATCGCGTATGTGCTCCGCCCCCGACGTGCCTCACTGCTCTCATCCATGCGTTCATTTGAGTCCGCCATTATAGCTCCTCTCGGATGAAATCACTCAAACTTTCAGAAGTATACTTTGCCCACCGTGCTCTCGAGTCTCACTGCCGGAATTTGACCGCGCTACTCTGGTAAGTTACGTCTTGCCTTTGCACAGTATTTAAATGATGTTTTATTAATTTCTGCATCTAATGCACTTTGTGTCGCATGGTGTTTGATTTGAGTTCTTGTTAGCTAGCCTAGATTTAATATCTGCCTCACTTGAAAAATGATTTAAACGTGTAAGACAGTATTTTATATATGTCTGAGCATATTTTATTAACTTAGAGGCATAGAGGATTTACGTTCATTTTATCCATGTTTGTAAAAGCAAGCTAACTTGAAATACTAGACTATCCATTTTACAATGGGTTTCAAGTTAGCTTGCTTTTACAAAACATGCAGAACGCACGGTTGTGGCACAACGTTAGTGGATAAAATTAACGTAAATCCTAAACCTGCCCAGACATCCATGCGGTAACAAAAGAAGAAAGCGCGCCGCCTGCTGCCATTTTATGCTCGAAAATAGTGTTTCTCTGATCATTTTGTGAAAACTTTGCAACACAGCTAACCTTCAATGTTTTTTCTCTTTAGGCTGAATTCCCTCCTAATTCTGTCCTACGCTCCCAAAAGGGGAGGGGCCTGAAAGGACAGCTAAATGCACAGCAGTCCATTTTCACCAGGCCCAACAACAAGAGCAAGGCTGCTACCATAGCATCTTATCGTGTCAGTCACGTTCTTGTCACATGAAGTCTTTCAAAGACGGCGAAGTTGTGAAAGAAGCATTCCTGGAGGCTGCCGACGCGCTTTTGGGGGACAGTAAAAATAACAGTAGCATTTCAACAGGTTTTTGATAAAAACTCAAGTTAGATACCGTTATTAATCAGCTGTAAGTTTTAGTTTGTTTGAACTTATTCATTGTACACAATGGTATAAGAAAGCAAACATTAAGATCTGTTCTGTTTAAATTGATTAGTCTATTATCAATTCAGGTTAAGAAACTAGTGTTGCTTGCATCCTATTTTAAAGGCATTTCTTTTTATACTCTACTGAAATGCAATGAAAAAAAGGTTTGATTCTATTAATTTTGTCTTTTTTATTGCACTGTTGCAGCAGATTCATGTTTTCTGTCATTTTTAGTTTGATTTCATACATTTTGGGAAATATGGTAATTCAAGGTAATTTTGAACAAGCTAATAACAATCGTCTGCCAACAATACATGGTGTAGTGTGTGTTTACAAGTTTGGACCACTTCATTCAGTACAGTATTGATGTTGCACTTGTTAATGGTCTGTTAAGATGTAGACCTATATGCAGAAAACTCATTGGTGAAAAACATTCACTTTTTTAATGTGTTACAGTATGCTTAGAAAAGTTGAATATTTTAATGTAAGTTTTACATTTAGATTCCCATTTAGATGATGGTTGAATCAATATTGATTCCTAACACTGATTCAATATAAAATCAACCAGAAATGTGCATGTAGATTCCTATTTAGATGATGGTTGAATCAACATTGATAGTGTCAGTTATGGTTGAAAGTCCAAAGTTTATTCAACATTAAAACAATTTACGCTTTCTGTTTAATTTCAATGTCCGGGTTTCAACATGGATTCAATATTTCTGCCTAACCATATTTAAACATTGATTCACTCATATTTTGCTATCTGGGTTACTCGGGGGCAGCAGCACCGATAAAAACACTATTAAAACCAAACAACAATGACAAAGTTCCTTATCATATACTGCCAGATCTCTTTGAGGCCATTGGCTGAACACAAGCGGAAAGTGATATTGAGTTTCTGGTTGGTTAGATTATTTCGTGGGAGGATTTATAGATAACGAACGGCTTGTTGTTGTTGACCCTGGAGCTGGTAGCCAACACTGTGTGTCTTTACTGACCCGTCTCATTGGTTCTCCTGGACGATAACGCTTTGTTTGATGTGGGTTTTATTCCGGTTATAGCTTTATCTTTCTCTCCTTAGAGGGGTTTGTGTTTCTTAAAGGTTCATGGGAACAGCACCCCAAGGAGGGCAAGGCCAGTTGAATACAGCAGCCAACTTCTTCAATCAGAACTGTGATCAACACCAGCTCTACCTGCACTTACGTACCTTCGGGTTTCAGCCTTGACACTATAGACTGGCTGTGAGGCTCAGGACAGGGAAGGATTCTTTTTGACCAACTAACATTTTGACGCAACAATCAATAACTAATAGCTTACTAGGCTACACAAATACTAGATTCAACAAGGACGGGCTAATATGCTACCGTTACATAATTGAAAAACAGTTTATTGATTGTTTAGCCAATAAATACGATGAATTCAAATGACGAAATGAAAGGCATACACAAGGTTTATGAAAACAAACATAGCTATTGCTCATAGATCCTGCTAGTTTAGTTGCTATAATCTATACGTTGAGCTTGAGGGACTTATCTATGTGAAATATATATGCAGATCTTAAGATACGTTTTTTTTAGTGAACCTTGTAACTTTTGAATAATGCTAGGCAGGGCCGTTTCTAGCTTTTTGGGGGCCCTATGCAAAAACCCTATTTAACTACAATAGGGGGGATTCCGAAGCCTTTAAGATGATCTGTTGAGATGCATCAATCTGTTACACTTTAATAGGAAAACAGGCTAATTTCACGAAACCCAAGCTATTGAAAATTACAAAAAATTATATTAAAAAGGTAAACAATAAGGCTCCTCTATGTCAATAAATGCAAGAGATGCAGCATTTTCTCAACAATGTTTAATTTACATTTCTCATCTTCCTCAGACGTCACTCATTGGCTGACAGCCCAACGATGATTCGGACTTTATTACCCCAAAAACACAAGCCTTAGCTTTGCTATCAGTGCAGTTTAGTCGTGTTTATATCCTACATTGTATTTTTAAGCATATAATGCTTCACCGAACACAGGAGGGGGCTTGACTGTCTACAAATAAAGACGGCTCATTTGAATTCTCCCCAAATATATTGAGGCTGAACCTGAACTTTTAATTCTCTGCTACCATCATAATCTTGTTAAAATTGTGAATGCAGAATTAAAAATACTATGTAACTGGTTTGCAGTTAATAAATTATCCCTTAATGTGGCCAAAACAAATGACATGTTATTCAATACAAAGTCTGAGAGTAGAAATTACTGCATTTTACGGATTTGCAATACGGAGATATAAAAATTTGGTGCATGTACATTTTTAGGACTGCTTGTTGACGAAAAACTCAATTGGAAGCACCATATCAATTATGTACAGACTAAACTGTCAAAAACAATAGGTATTTTGTATCATACTAAGAACATTCTTGAAGAAAAGATACTCTTTATAACAGTCTATTTCTCCCTTACCTTTACTACTGCTCCGAAATATGGGGAAACACGTACTCAACAAATCTACCAAAAATAACAACGAATAGTCTGTGGTGTTGGTAAATATGAACACACAACTCCCATATTTAAAAAAAACTCAATCTATTAAAATGTGTTGAGATAGTACAACTTAAAACAGTACTGTTTATGCACAACATTTTCCATAAGCAAATGCCTAATAACATTCAAAAGCAGTTCCAAACCACCTGGAAGCCAAACTGAGATGCTCTCCGTATAAATAATAAATACATGCATTTGTGTTGTGTCGTGTTGTACCGAACAGCAGGGACACTGAGTTACAGGACTTTGCTCCCATAATCGTCCTGCCCAGATCATTTTAATCCAGGGTCTGTCTGCTGGAATCTGGCTGTCCGACATCTACAAGTAGATGAAAAGCTTCGCACCAAGGGCAGCTCCCTGGAGCCAAGCCCAGTCTCTACAAAACCCTCGTCCATCTGTCTTCATCTGGCAGACAGTCAGAACCACAGCTAACAATTCCAACACAATAAATAAAATTAATTTGACCAGGGATAAAAGGCGATTTGGAAAACATTTGTGTATCATTTCTAAACAGCCTCTGCCTCTTTGAGAAGCTGATGGGCTCTCTGGGGATCCATTTGACTCAATATTAAGCCAAACAAGGGGAACGAGAGGTCATTTTTAACTACACACACTTCCTCTAAATATGCATCACCTCTAATCTCCACTCTTCACTGAATTTCTGTAGCCTTTTTGTGTGTGTATGCATGAGCACGCCTGCGCATCCAAATCGATTTGGTCCCTGGCCACAACGAGACGAAAAAGCACCTTTGCACTAATGCATCAAAGTTGGCCAGTGTTCAATATTGTTTGTGAGTGTGTGCTCGTACGCTTCTGTAAGGAGGGCCAGCGTTAACCCAACAGGGGATCAAGTGAATAGTGTGTGTACGTGTGTGTTTTTCCAGGCTAGCCAGGGTCAAACCAGGAGGTTTGTTAACATGGGGCATTAATCTAGCTTGGGCTCACATCCACACGTTGCAAGATAAATGGAAACAAACACACACACACACACACACACACAATATACTCTGCGGCGAGCTGAGATGCCCGCAAGTACATTTTTAATCACAAGCACTCTAATCACTCCATCTTAAACTGCAGTCACGACCTCGACTAATACACATCAATAAGATTCCTCATCTCAATCACAAACATCACAAAGTGCGTGTACAGCACCGTACCAACTATGTGGAGAAGAAGAGAGACAATATCTGTGCTATAGGATTTTCTGTTTGAATGCTTTGTTGTTTTTAACTACTTATGAGAGTCTCCTTTAGTTATTTTCATTTATTTCTGTTATGTTTTCTGTCACCACGTTTCTCTCCAAATCAACATCAAGATGTTTCTAAATCATGTCATCGCCAGTAAAAGGTCATCTTAGTTAGCTTGGCACGTTGAATTAAGGTTAAAACGCTTATCAAGGGGAATTAATGACTGCTTTCTGCAACAGGACTTCTTATGATATATAGTCTTTATCTAGCAAAACCTCCAAGCTATCCTTAATTTAAGACTTTAAATTGCAAGGATTGGCGTTTTTTATTGATTGTAAAATGAATATCTCTGGGATTTCAACTGCCTGATTGGGCTCTGGAGAATTATTCCTGGAATTGTTGCCCTTCTTTAAAAAATAACTCTTAGTTATAGTCCTGCTGGCCTAACAACCCAAACATTTGATTTACAATGTTGTGAAACAGAGAACAGCAAGCAACAGATCCAACTTGAATTGTTTTGATCAATGTGCTAATTGTTCAACATCCTGTAATCCCGCTTTTCAGATATTTAGACAACATTAAATATTCAACTCCAAGACAACTGCTGCAACAGCCTGACAGTGTTTTGGACACACAGGATTTTCTGTTACATACCTTCTGAGACTTTTGCTTCTTGTGGGAAACTGTAAACACAGTGTCTCTTTTCTGGCCCGGGGCCTTAAAACTACCATCTTCAGGGACAGTACTGTGCAGCCACAGAGCTGCTGTATATCATATTGTATAAATAAAGTATTTTCCAAGAGCGCCTGCCTTTAAAGGTCGCTCTCCGTCTAAAAAGACTCTTCTGATGAGCTCTAACACAACCATGCAGTGAATCTTAGTCAGCATAACACCCTTAATCATATTGACTTTTTCAAGACGTGTGTGTGTGCCTCTATTTACGAGTGTGTGTGTGTGTGTGTGTGTGTGTGTGTGTGTGTGTGTGTGTGTGTGTGTGTGTGTGTGTGTGTGTGTGTGTGTGTGTGTGTGTGTGTGTCACTGTTCTTTCTAACCCCCCCCCCCCCCCCTTCTTCTTTGTTATTCCCAGCATTGCTATTCTCCAAACAGAGCTCACATTCATCACTCGGTCTTGTGCCTTTCTTGCGGACATGCCAGGAAAAAAAGAGGAACCTTTTCAGGTCCGTTATTGTAAATGACCTGCCGCAAAAAGAGATTATTAAGTCACCTTCTCTCCCTTCTCCTAACCTACTTCCTGAAGACACAGAGGCGGGACGGATACAAAGGGAAGAGATAGACAGGACGGGATGGAGTACATTTGGTTTTGAAATGTAACAAAATGGCAAAAGGTTTTTTTTTTCAGGTAAAAACATTGTCACAACCGCGTAACATAAAAGAGTATTTAGCGCATCAACAAAGGACCTGCAAGGACTTTATAAAAGGTGTGCTGCCGATTTACTCAATTTGCAATGACAATAAATGGAGAAAAGGAGCGCAATTCTCTCAAATTTGTTTTATGACTCATCATTTACTTTTATAGCACATTTTGAGTTGTCTTTCTAATTCTGCAGCTTATCCTGCCATAAAAATACTTTTTGGTTTGTTTCTCGTTATCAAAACGGAAGGATATGCTGGACACAAATGTCTTTAGGACGTTATGCTACATACATAAAACTGACATGGCTTGATTGATCATCAAATCTAACTTTATTTATAACTCCCTTTTCAAACACAAAGGTAACTAAAAGTGCACAAACCAAACACAGACAAGAAACAGTACTGTATCCCGCTTTCAAGGTAATAACCAGAGTAACACATAGCTTTGTGATTGAAAAAGAAGACTTAATACGCAGGACTGAACAAAAAAAAGGGAATGAAATAAGAATTGATGTCCATGATGCTCTGCCTTATTAATTCATCTTAATGCTGATTTGATCAAACAAGCTTAATCACAGTGCTATGTTTGTTGATTCTCCTTACACTGGTTTGTAGCATTCACCATCAATGACTATAATACTGCTTCATTCAACCTGCAATATGCTGCAAATGCAAACCTGAATGCCACACAATCAATATATTGTAACACCAAACAGGGTGAATGGAAACAACTTCATCCAATCTGCACCTAAACCAACCAATGGAGAGGAATCAGATGTGCTTTATGGAAACTATTGAACCGATCCAACAATTGGGGACACTACGTCCAATAAAGCCCCAGATATAAATAGTTGGATCATTAATTGTGTCCCCCTCTCTCTCATGATAATCTTGTGCGGTTAATCTTCGCGTGCAGTTTAATTAATTTCCCGACATAGGTGTACACACACAATCATAATCTGACTGAACAGGAGAAATCAATCATCCAGACAAGCCCCAGGCGCTCAAGGAGACGATCCCGGTAAACACTACCCCCTCTTCCTTCTCTCTCCTCATCCTCAACACACACACGACGCTTGTAACAGCACATACACATTAAATACAAACAAATCTCCTCACACTGCGAGATGTGGGGCAGATCAGATGAATATTTGGGTGAAGGAAATCACTCCGCCGCGCATCTCCAAATGGCACACATGTCGCGGCGGAGCAGTGAACGCATCTTCCTGAAGACGTGCATAAAACCGCTTTTATGAAACACACATAAACATCTACAAAAATGCTCTAAACCGGTCTCAGTTGTTTCCTTCTTTCCTCTAAATTAAGGGATTAAAAGCTCCATGTAGGACAGCGATGCTGATGTAACACAATTGGGAACACGCCGTCACCCACCTTTGTCATCCCGGAGCTGTGATGACCTGTGACGGTCGTGGCGGTGATTTCTTCCCCGCTGAAGAGCTCAGTGTCCCGGCCAGCCTGCTGCCGCTGCCCCCGCTCTCCTCTCCTTCTTCGGTTCCTCTGATTCTAATTCTTCCCTCTTTTTTTAAGGTGAAACCTCCGTTCCTCCTCCTCTTTTTCGCTTACTCTTGGCTCTTCTTCATGTGTTTGGAGTCGCCGGTGGTTCAGTTGGCGCAGTCAGTGAGGCAGCAGATCCGCTGTCTGTCATCTCCTCGTGCAACAAAACGGGAGACTGTTGTCCCCCTATGATGCGGGCTAGCACATATGTCTCTCTCTCTCTCTCTCTCTCTCTCTCTCTCTCTCTCTCTCTCTCTCTCTCTCTCTCTCTCTCTCTCTCTCTCTCTCTCTCTCTCTCTCTCTCTCTCTCTCTCTCTCTCTCTCTCTCTCTCTCTCTCTCTCTCTCTCACATTCACGCACATGGACCTTATCCTGCTAAACCGATCTATGATATACAACATTTGCCTGCGTGACTCACTGTAATCCCATAATGACTCATAGTGAGGGAAAAGTGGAAACAGAGGTGCTTTTTCCTGACATAGTCTAATGCACACAACTACAGCCAGTCCAAACTAAACATTTCCCCCCAAAAGGTGACACCCTAAATATTACCACATTACATGCATCAACAAAATACCAAACCTGTTAGGAAACCACAAAGTGATCTAGAATTCCTTAATTTAGCATTTACATTGTTACAGCAAAAGTATAGATGGAGACCAAACATTTAACATCATAGTTTTTACTGTTTTACCACACAACGTGCTTTGGCAATGCTGTGTTTGGTTATCATGCCAATAAAGCTTCCTTCAATTTGAAAGCAGTAATGCTAACTGTGTCCCGTGTTCTTCACTGTAAGCTAGATGCATCCTGCTGCTGTATTGAGCTTCTATGTAAAAGCATCTGTCATGCAAATGCAGTTAATTTGAATCTGAACTGGAAATTGAGATTAGTGGGCCCCAGGCAAAGCTAGGAATGGGGCCCCCTCATGCATTATTCTCACGCTTTTTCCTAACAGGGAATGTTGTTATTACTGAGGATACTGATGTTGTAGATCTAAGCCTTTACATCCGTTACTACGCACAGACACACAGACTCATTGCACCTATACACACACACACACTTTCTTTGTCTATGCCTAGAGACATTGACTTCAGTGGGCTTCCTAATTTTAGCTTGATCATGTTTTCAAGTCGTTGCGTTTTGGCACAACACTATAGCCTTACTATAGTCAGTGCAACAGTCTAAACTTGCTAACCTTTGGAAATGCAATGCTAATTTTCTGGAGTGCCCCTGGAATGCTCTCTTCTAGGAGTTACCATGGCTTAGGCGTTCAAGGTACTATCGCAGCTGTCCTTATCCAAGCCGGGGTGAAGATTTTGATGCATATTATTTGTCATACAGCCCTTTACTGCAGACTATCTAAAAAAGTCAAAAATATAATTAAACATTTTTATTTGTTGGCTACTTCTTCAAAACTACTTCCGTACAGAACAATCCATTATATAAATGTCCCTTTTTGTAGGCCTTCCTGTTTATCATTCCTACAGTGAGTCATTGTGTGTTTTTGCTGTTCAGCGGAAGTTTTTTAATAATTTATTGTGCTTTTATCATCATAGTCTTCTTACACAGCTCAAGTAGAGTCTTATAATGAGTATCCTAGTTAAAAGACCATTTAGGCAAGTGACCTTATTCTGCTTTCTAGCTTTTTCACTCCCATTAAATCCTACTCTTCTGATGTTTCCCACTTTAATTGCTCAATGTTTTTCCATAGAGGCCCACATATCTTTCCGGGCCATGACAGGCAGGTTGTTTAAGTAATGATCTGGACTCTGGGGTGTAATGATTAATTGAGGTATATGTTTTGTAGCCACACTTCAGCATATTGCATCCTATATATTATTCCAGAGAGGAAGAGGACACTTTGATAAGCCGACACTGCCTCTTCCTTGTATTGATCCTCGTGTGATGAGCGGTAGAGTTTATCCACAGCTTGTTAAACACCCTAGTGGCATTATAATTAATTGTTTTTGAGCTTGTTTGTGGGTCAGCAATAATGCGTGACACCATAATGCTGAATGGCCAATATTCGAAGTGGCTATTTTTTGGATTTATTGGATTTAATTGCAAAACCTATGTTTAAATGTATAGGCAATGATTTAGTTTTTCTGTCAATGGAATTTGTTTTATAGTCACTTGCTGTGCTTTAAACCAGTTTTGCAATATGTACATTTCCACAATGATAACTCTCCTATCATAACTTTTATTAACTTCGTCTTCAAGTGAATAAATATGACACGAAGAAAAGTGTACAAGTATGTTGACTTACCTAGAAACCTCATTCAATGTGTTTGTGATTTATGTGTCTTATTCTGAAGTGTAGTTTCATCATTTCTGTGTATTTTGTGATCTTTTTTTCTTGCGCACAGCTTGTATTCACTTAAATTGAAAAGCTTTTTCAAACCCCCTTGTCCTACATCTCAGTGCAACAAGAGCCAAAAACACTTCATCCCTTTTCTTCCAGTAAGCGAATGCTACAGCGCTGTCTTCTACATTTTGTCTCTTAAATTCTGAAAAGAAGTGAAACCAGGACAGTCACATTTTTCACAAACATGGCCCCCTTGATCCCTACAGAAGGCGAGGGGGGGGGGGGGGTCTCCGCTGTTAGACGCCGTCCCCCGGACACGCTTGGATTCATCTTCCATTCGAGTTGTCAGGGTGCAATCAGCAGACATGGAGAGTGCTCTGGCTGGGCCGTGACATTACTCTGACCTCTAAGGGGACCCTAGCACCACTAACAGCCCCCCACCCCTCTGCTTTATTCAGCGTCATGAGGTTGTGGATGCTGTCACCGGTAAAGCCTGGCCGCGGTAAATGGTTTGATTCCCTTTGGGTTCAGCCAGCTATAAACACTTTGCACTTGTGGGGTTGTGGTGCAGGTTGAACATCAGTGCACACTTTGCGCTCATAAATATTTCAGTTGCTTAACTTTACCGCCTTCAGCAACGTGTCAGGCTTCAGCAACGAAAAGTACTTGGAATATTTGAATTTCTTTTTCTTTTGTCATGATTTTTTCCCAATGGACGTTTATTAATAATCAAATTGCAAAACACAGCAAATTGAAAAACAGTCTGATCTGGAATGTATGCAAAATGTAGTCAATCTAAATGTTTTACGTTTAATGTGTTAGAGAAACAATTATAATTCCTTGTGATTTTAACTGATTTTGATTGGTCAATCATCTCTCATGCTGTTGTTTATCCTTGAAGAAGAGCAATGGCTTAAATTGTGATCTACAATTCAGGTGCCATGCCACATTTTTTATGAATTTGACAAATCTCCTAACAACAACAGTTTTTATTTGTTGGATGAGGCTCATAACTGCAAGACATTGCAAATATAAATTGAGAAAAAAAGGTACCCTTAGTTCGCTGTTATATTAACATAATATAAATAATATAATATAATATATAAATACATAATATAAAACATGTTTTGCAAGGGGATCAAATACTTATTTCCCACAGTTAAATGCATATCAATTTGTATCTTTTATATTTTAGATTAGATTAGATTTTATTTTTGATATTCTTACTCTCAATGATAAAATAAACCTACCATTAAAATGATAGACTGTTCATTTATTTTTTAAGTGGGCAAACAATCTGCAAGGGATCAAATACGTATTTCCTCCACTGTATGTCAGTGAGCGCCTGGTCAAATAGACAAAGCCCATCAAAGGTCCCATGAAAAGGACCTGATTTCTTTACAAGAGAATGCATCTCACCGCACAGTACAGTTCATCATCCTTGATGGGGCTGCTCTTGTGAACATGCTACGACCTGATGCTGCTAAGACGTTTGTTGATTATGTGCAGAAAGTGTTGGCACCATGCTGACATGCTCTCAGCTGGAGCATGTCAGCAGAGTCGATGTCGTGTGGGTGGTTCGTCACACAGTTATTTGAGAATCCTGGGATAGATGCCATCCGGTCCTGATGCTTTTGAGGCATCTAAGTTCGATAGTTTTTTATGGATGTCCTTTGATATGAAGTTCAATTTATTGAGTATATTATTAAATGGTCTGTCCTGGAAGTCTGGTATTGATGAGGTATCTTTGAGCAGCTCATGAGATGGCGAGATCACTAGGTCCAGATCAATGCATAGCCTTACCAATGTTCCATGCATTTACTGGATGTGACACTGTGTCATATTTTGGTGGCAGGGGCAAGAAGACGGCGTGGGATACATGGATGACGTTTGATGATGTGGAAGAGGGGTGGAAGCAGGCCCGCCCCTCCTCACACGCAGATCACGCAGACTGGGTGGGGCCTCATCTTGGAGAGGGGGCCTCATCTTGGAGAGGGAGCCTCATTCGAAGCGCAAACAGTTTTTGCCGCTTCGATGTTCCGGCGCGTGCTCCACTAGCACACCCCCCCCACACACACAGAGGGCCTCATCACATAACTTTGCGTGGGCCCACAAGTTGGCCAGGGGCGGCCCTGGGTGGAAGAGCAAGACCACAGGTGGATGGTAAGTTTACTGGACCATATTACCAGAAGCGACCCAGGCCTGTTGCGAACTCCTACGCTGTGGATGCAAAAAGGGCTGCAGTGGACAATTTTCTAATGTGTCAAGGCAGCAATTCAGTGCACTGCCCTTGCTACTGTGGGGGACTGTGTTTTCAGGACTAACTCTGCATTTAGTTGAAAACCTGTAATATTACATATATATTATGTAACATGTATTACTTTACCATAATCAGAATCAGAAGAATCAGAATCAGAAACGGGTTTATTGCCAGGTAGATTCACACGTACGAGGGATTTGACTTGATGTCATGGTGCATACATAAAATATAAAACAATAATAAATATCTTAACGGTTTTACTGTGTATTTTGTTCCCTGAATACCAGATACATGGAGTTAGCTACATTCTAGCATGTTGTAAATAGTACCACTGCATTCCTCATCCTTGAAAATGTAGGATTAGCCACCATGTCAAGATCGTGGTCTAGAGATCCTAAGCTACTGGTAAAATAACAACCAATGGCGGCCATTTTCAAAAATACGAGATGGCCCTATAGCCAAAAATCTTCCTCAGGGCATGCTCTAACAGTGTGCCAAAGTTCATGTTTTTATCATCAAAAGCACAATTCTTTCACATATCTGCTGGACTATATGTAGCTACTTGGAATTGGAAGGGTTAGGGTTATGAATGAAGTTTTATGATTGAAAAAGTCCACAAAGCACAACATGGCTTATTTTTCCGACCTGCTTATCCAATACTCTGTAAAGCTGGGCTTAGCAGATTTCTGGAAAAAAAAAAGAAAATCTGCCAGCAATTTGAGAATACAGCCGTCATCCTGCAGCTCTCCTCTCTCCCTCCTCTGTCCTGGGAAGTCTGGTTTTCTCTCACACGACTTAAATTGCAATATGTTAACAGGTTACTGTCAAAATTCCACCCACTGACGCCAAACATTCTGCCTACCTCACACGGGCTTTTTTGGAGACTTTTCTCTTTCCTGTAGTGTATTATATAGGTTTTTGTGCATTTAAATGGTCTGCACAGGCTACAATTCCAAAGTGTTCCCAGAGTTTATCTCCCACACACTCCCCCCTAAATGCCTCCATTGGACTCCTTTGTTTATTTCCTTGACATAATGACATCACAACGTAACACTTGCGCTTCTATTGGCTAGCGCACCCACACATTGTACGTGATAGGCTAAGGTGAGGGACATATCAAAGCGGTTGCCCAATCACAACAGAGCCGGTCAGCTAACCAATCAGAGCAGACTGGGCTCTGGTTTCAGACAGAGGGTGAAAAGAGGTGCTGCAGTATGAGAAAAATAAAAAACGTTTTGAACATTAAAGCATGGAGACATGTCACTGCACAAAATACAAATGTGAACCTGAAAATAACCATAATAGTCATCTAATCTATAATTAACTGAATTAATTGATTATAAAAATCTTAGCCAATCCTACCGGGTGATACTTGGAGTTGCTCAACATGATATATTGTAGCCTGTACATGAGACTTTTATGCACAATGGAAATTGACCAATAATGTAGGGAGAGGCTTAGCCCTCTCTAGCCTTCATTAACCGTCTGTGTTATTGTCCTTTAGCTTTTTTAACTTGGTCTTAAAAGCATTTGACAAAAAACCTTCCCTTTCTCATGAATATTTCATCAGCTCTGTGTTTTTGTTGGGTAGACTTCTGTCCTTTTTGCTTCAGTGTAAAGAATTTGGTATCTTCCCCATGCTAAAAATAAAGATCTGCTTGCCATAGCTTCATCGGTCGCTGAAACAAGAGCCGCTTCACCTTCTTGAAGTTTATAATAAGGGGAAAAAAACAGACTCTGGGTCAGTGCTAATGGGGTGGAGGGGGGCATGGTGGGGATAGTGTCTCATTTAGTACAGATAAAACCTCTACTGTTCCAAACAGGGCTGTCAACACTTCCTGTCAGCACTGCTATATACACACACACACACACACACACACACACACACACACACACACACACACACACACACACACACACACTCACACTCACACTCACACTCACACACACACACACACACACACACACACCTCTTTGTCAACCTCTTTTGCTTCCTCATTTCCCTCTATCCCTACTTTCTCCTCTCTTCCTCCTTTCTCTCCTCCCTCTGAATTTTTACTGATTAGGTTTCACTCTGCTTTCCAGTTCTGTGTTATCTCCTGTGTGTGTGTGTGTGTGTGTGTGTGTGTGTGTGTGTGTGTGTGTGTGTGTGTGTGTGTGTGTGTGTGTGTGTGTGTGTGTGTGTGTGTTAAGGCCCTGACACACCAAGCAGTCACCAGAGAACTTGCCGATGCCGACGCCGACGCCGAAGCCGACGCCGACTGTTGCGTCGGCGTGTTCTCCTGCGTCTTGGCCATGTGTCGCACTGGAACACACCGCAAAGACTTCAGCCGAGCACGTACGAACACACCAAATTGAGTTTGGGCGACAGGGCACGCTTCGTCATCCGACTAACGAAAACGGCCGATTTCGGCCTGTCAGGGCCTTTAGTGTGTGTGTGTTTCTGTACGTGCATATGTGTGTATGTGTGTGTGTTAATGAAATACCCCTCCCCTGGACCCAGGTGTCACCGCACTCTCCCTCCACTCCTTTGAACGGAGAGGAGGATCAACATAAGGGCAAAGGTTTTCGACAGTTTCCCATGTACGGAATCAATTAAGCGCTGCCGTGGACAATGTGTGTGAAAGCTCAATACACACACACACAAGGTAGTGTTTTGAGTCAGTGCACACCGGCTCAGGCTCTCTTAAAGCCTCTGGTCATATTACTGAGCAGGGGGTCAAAGGTCAAAGCCAATGAGCCGCCATACACAGAAGGAGCTGTGTTCTGGCTGAGCTGCCACTCGGCTTTTCTTCTGTGTAAAACATCGGCCTCTTGGTGTGTGTTTTGACGTGATGAAGGAGGACTCTTCTGGATCAACACCCACATGCACAACGCAGAAGTATGTCACTCTCTAAAAACTCATCATCCCGAATTGAGTTGACGATCTAGGAGCTTTTATTTTAGAATTGCGACCCAGATTTTTTCCGCCACATCACGGTCATCTGCTGCTTTACCTCCTGTGGCTTAGCTCAGCTTTCAAAGAAGATGAAAAGAGATATGATAGGGATGTATAGATACACACACACACACACACACACACACACACACACACACACACACACACACACACACAATGGTCATCAGCTTAGTGGTGGTCCTTCGCATACTGAACCCAGGGCTCTAATCGGCAGAACGACTTTGTAACAATAATCTATACACATTATGAAATTGAATTGGAGGCTAGCCAGGGACGGAACTAGACAAATATTCATGGCGTAGCAAGAGGGTGGCAGGAGATTTTGAGGGGTGGCATCCCCTGGCAGAAGTATATTGATTTAATCGCAGTCATATCAATCAATGTTAACTTGGAAAGCCACAATATTAATATTTTAACTCAATAACATCAGATGACATTATTGTGGCACATCAGTAATATAAAGCCTTACATATAAATATATAAGGTGGTAGACATAATTTAATGAAGTTTAACTGAACAATAACTGAATGAGTTTGTTTCACTCTTAGACCAGCAGGGGTACCACATCTATGAAGACTGCTGCAATAAGTACATTAATTAACTGTCTCATCGATGTTTGACTGAATGAATATGATACTATTAACAATCATATTATTCCTATCAGCTGTCAATCACTGTTATGATTCACATATTCACTTATTATTGAATAAACTATATTTTTTGGAGGAGTTAATGATGAATGTTCCTCAAGATGCTTGCTCACCCTCCTTCAAATTTGAAATACAAGTAATTACGATCATATATCAAAATTCAAAATATTCAAAGGAACAGTTCAGCGCCCCACAACTTTACTGCAAACAGTTAAAACCTTAACTGCTTCAGTTAGGGTTAAAAAAACGTGTATTCAGCTAAAACATATATCGCTGCAGTAAGTTATTATCCAGTGGAAAGTCCTTACCTACTGGCCTAGTTAAATCAAAGTGGTTACTTTTTTTTGGCTGGGCAGTGTAGTTTTACACACCGTCTTATTTTACTTTCTCAGGACTTGAACCTGTTTTTTGGGGGCAGACCCCCACAAATAGTCCAGCAGATAGAATTGTGCTTTTGATGATAAAAACATGAACTTTGGCACACTGTTAGAGCATGCCCTAAGGAAGATTTGTGGCTGTAGGGCCATTTGTCCAATGGCGAGGTGAGGCACCACCCAGTCTGCGTGATCTGTGTATAGGGAGGGGCGAGCCTGCTTCCACCCCTCTTCCACATCATCAAACGTCATCCATGTATCAATAAATCAATCAATCAATCAATCAATCAATCAATGTTTATTTATATAGCCCAATATCACAAATGTTACATTTGTCTCAGTGGACTTCACAGTTTGTACAAAATATCAGTATGACAATACGACACCCTCTGTCCTTAGACCCTCACATCGTACAAGGAAAAACTTCCGAAGAAAACCCACAGTTTAAAGGGAAAAAATGGGAGAAACCTCAGGGAGAGCAACAGAGGAGGGATCCCTCTCCCAGTACGGACAGACGTGCAATAGATGCCGTGTGTAAGTTGAAAAGATAATACATTTGCAACATAGGTAGTCCAAATGTTTGGAAATGCATGTGTGTATAATAGGAAGATGAATCCACGAGGATATCCATCCAGGACCTATGATCCAGGACCACAGCCACGACTCAAGATCCAGGGCTCGCGATGCAGGACACAGGACCGCAGGATCATCCATGACTCCGGATCCCAGCGTATATAGACACCAAAAAGAAAGAAATTTGGGGAAGCTGGGTTAATCGGAACATGGGAGTACACAGGTATAGACAGAGAGAAGGAAGAAGTAAGATGTCCCCCGACAAACTAAGCCTATATCAGCAAAACTAGGGGCTGAATCTAATCAGCCCTAACTATAAGCTTTATCAAAAAGGAAGGTCTTAAGCGCACTCTTAAAAACGGATAGGGTGTCTGCCGCCCGAACACAAACTGGAAGCTGATTCCACAAATGTGGAGCTTGATAAGAAAAGGCTCTGGCTCCCATTGTACTTTTAGAGACTCTAGGAACAACCAACAACCCTGCATTCTTGGAACGCAATGCCCTAGTAGGACAGTAGGGTATAATGAGTTCTTTAAGGTAAGATGGCGCCTGCCCATTAAGGGCTTTGTAGGCGAGAAGAAGAATTTTAAATTCTATCCTGTGTTCTATAGGGAGCCAGTGTAAGGCAGCCAGAACAGGAGTAATGTGGTCCCTTTTCCTAACTCTGGTTAGTACACGAGCTGCAGCATTTTTGAATTAGCTGAAGCGACTTGACTGACTTCTTGGTACACCCTGATAATAAAGAGTTACAATAATCCAGCCTTGAAGTAACAAATGCATGGACTAGTTTCTCTGCATCGTTTTGAGGCAAGATATGCCTGATTTTTGCAATGTTACGTAGATGGAAGTAGGCGGTCCTTGAAATTGATTTTATGTGGGCGTTAAAGGATAAATCCTGATCAAATATAACACCAAGATTCCTTACAGTCTCACTGGAGGCCAAATTAATGCCATCCATAGTTAGTATATCTTTAGATAATTTGTTTCGTAGATTCTTCGGGCCAAGTACAATAACTTCAGTTTTGGTCGTGTTTAACATCAAAAGTTTAAGGTCATCCACGTTTTTAAGTCCTTGAGGCAGTCTTGAATTTTATTTAGATGATTAATTTCATCAGGCTTGATTGATAAATATAGTTGAGTATCATCCGCATAACAATGAAAATTTACAGAATGATTCCTTATAATATTGCCTAACGGAAGCATATATAATGTGAACAAAATAGGTCCGAGCACTGAGCCCTGTGGCACTCCGTGGCTAACTTTGGTTTGCGTGGAAGATTCATCATTGACACGTACAAACTGAGAGCGTTCAGATAGATAGGACCTAAACCAGCCTAAATCAGTTCCCTGTATGCCAACTAAGTGCTCCAGTCTTTGCAATAAGATATCGTGATCGATAGTATCAAATGCAGCACTGAGATCGAGCAAAACAAGAATAGAGACAAGTCCCTTGTCAGAGGCTATTAGAATGTCATTTGTGACTTTGACCAGAGCTGTCTCTGTGCTATGATGTGTTCTAAAGCCAGACTGAAAATCTTCAAATAAATCATTGTTTTTTAAGTAATCACACAACTGTTTTGCGACCGCTTTCTCAAGAATTTTTGAGAGGAACGGAAGATTAGAAATAGGTCTATAATTGGCTAAAACCTCTGGATCGAGGTTGTGCTTTTTAAGAAGCGGTTTTATCACTGCTACTTTGAATGATTGTGGAACATAGCCTGATAATAAAGACATATTCATAATATTTAATAAAGAAGTGCTAATTAATGGAAACACTTCCTTCAACAGCTTAGTTGGAATTGGGTCTAATATACACGTTGATGGTTTAGAAGAGAGAATCATTGAATTTAATTGTTCAAGGTTTATGGCTGAAAAGCATTCTAGTTTACTATCTAGTGTAATATTAGAACTTACGTTTCCGGGAGTTGATAACACTATACTGGTCAAAGGCAAGAGGTCATTAATTTTGTTTCAAAGAGTAACAATTTTATCGTTAAAAAAGCACATAAAATCATTACTACTGAGTGCTATGGGAATAGAAGGCTCAATCGAGCTATGGCTCTCTGTCAGCCTGGCTACAGTGCTGAAAAGAAATCTTGCATTATTCTTATTCTCATCTATTAATGAAGAGTAGTAGGCTGCTCTCGCTTTACGCAGTGCTTTCTTATATTTATTGAGAGTAATATGCCAAATTAAACGAAATTCTTCAAGTTCAGTGGAACGCCATATCCTTTCAAGTTGTCTCGACTTTTGCTTTATTTTGCGGGTTTCGGCATTATGCCATGGAGCTAATCTATGTTGTTTTATTTTCTTCTTTTTCAAAGGAGCAACAGAGTCTAATTTTATTCGCAGCGCATCTGTAGCACTATCAACAACATGATCAATTTGGGGTGGTGGACATTTTGTATAAGTTTCCTCCCCTACATGCAGACGTGCTATCGAGTTAAGTATTGGTGGAATCTCTTCCTTAAATTTGGCTATAGCACTAACAGATAGGTTTCTGCTGCAGGAGCCTTTGACTAATGCTTTGTAGTCTAGTAACAGTACTTCAAAAGTTACTAAGAAATGGTCGGATAAAGCAGGATTATGCGGTTCGACTAATAGTTGCTCAATTTCAATACCATAAGTCAGAACAAGGTCGAGAGTGTGATTATAGCAGTGGGTTGGTTTATTTACACTCTGACAAAAACCAACAGAATCTAATATAGAGTTAAATGCAACAGTAAGGCTATTTTTATCATCGTCAACATGAATATTAAAGTCACCTACGATAATTACTTTATCTGTTTTAAGAACCAAAGTTGATAAAAACTCAGAGAATTCTGATAAGAATTCTGAATAAGGACCTGGTGCACGGTACACTGTAACAAATATGATTGGCTGCAAAGTTTTCCAGGTCGGATGCGTAAGACTAAAAACGAGACTTTCAAAGGAGGTATAATTTAATTTTGGTTTAGTATTGATAAGTAAACTTGAGTCAAAGATTGCTGCAACTCCACCTCCTCGGCCCACGCCTCGGGCAATATGAGTATTGATATGGCTGGGTGGAGTGGCCTCATTTATGCTGACATATTCTTCATGTCTCAACCAAGTTTCAGTGAGACAGCATATATCAATATTATAATCTGATATTAAATCATTTACCAATATTGCTTTAGATGCTAGAGATCTTATGTTTAAGAGACCACATTTAATATTCCTGTTTTGTTGCACTGTAGTAGTTGTTACATTTACTTTTATTAGGTTATTATGTATGACACCTCTATTAGGTTTTACCTTAAATTGTCCTTGGGCAGACACACACACCGCTAATATTGGGTATTTTATTGGGTTCGGGATTCCTATGGATGACTGCCTAGGAGAGAGCGCAGAGAAGCGTGTAAGACTGCGACTCCGCCTCCTGGTCTCAACTCCAGTTTGTCATGGATTAAGTCCACAAAGCCCTGAAATGTTTGCCGAAATGAGATATGTGGTATCCCACGCCGTCTTCTTGCCCCTGCCATCAAAAGATGACACAGTGCACATCCAGTAAGTGCATGGAACATTGGTAAGGAGTAGTAGTAACAATGCTGTTTCAATCACATTAGTATGCATACAAAGTGGCAGGTGACACGCCCCCAATTATGCAAATGAGCTAAGTCCCGCCTCCCATTGGTCGAGATCCTTTGATCTGAGCTAAGTCCCGCCTCCCATTGTTCGAGACCCTTTGATGTGAGGGGTGAGGTGTTATAACAGGTAGGTGTGAAAAGCCCCCCTGTGAAGTGCCTTTGTTGTCTAATTATTTGATGTGTTGATTAAGGCAGTCTCTTTGAAGTTATGTTGTCTGTCCCCTGTCCCCTCACCCCTTTGTTGTCTAAGCCTTTGATGTGTTGATTAAGGCAGTCTCTTTGAAGTTATGTTGTCTGGCCCCTGTCCCCTCACCCCTTTGTTGTCTAAGCCTTTGATGTGTTGATTAAGGCAGTCTCTTTGAAGTTATGTTGTCTGACCCCTGTCCCCTCAAACCCCTTAGTAGTCTAAGCCTTTGATGTGAGTTGTTATAACGGGTAGGTGTGAAAGCCGCCCTGTGTAGTGCCTTTGTTGTCTAATTCTTTGATGTGTTGATTAAGGCAGTCTCTTTGAAGTTATGCTGTCTGGTCCCTGTCCCCTCAGGGTTATCTAATCTAATTAGCCTTTGATGTTTTGCCCTTTGATGTGAGGTGTTATAACAGGCAGGTGTGATTTCACACTGGTGTGTTATAAGCCTTTGATGTTAATCTAGGTGTCTCTTTGAAGTTATGCGTGAGACGGTCTAGCCCCCCGCCCCCTCCCAGCCCAGGCCTCTCCCCCTTTTCTCCACCCCCTTCCTCTGGCTATGAGGCTGGCAGATTGTGGGGGGTGGAATTAGATGAAAATAGAAATATGCTCAAAACTAAATAAAAGACATAATTTCCACTTACCAAGTCACCTTTCAAAAAAGAAAAATGGCCAAGAGACGCCTGTGACAACTTACCGCCATCCGTCCGGGGCGCCAGTCAAGAAACGAATGCCGCAGCTGTGCGGGGTTCAGACGTCTACAGCCAGAGATCTGTGCACAAACTTATCTCATGCCCTCTTTTGGTCATGGGCGCGCGTTCATGTGTGCTGGAGGAGGGGCTCTGTGAGGAAGTGGCAGATTTTTCCCGGTTGTGTATTTTCTAATTCTAGCTCACTCGAGATGGTTTCTCCAAAATGACCTCCCCCTACCTTTAAGAACAATTAACACACACACACACACACACACACACACACACACACACACACACACACACACACACACACACACACACACACACACACACACACACACACACACACACACACACACACACACACACACACAAACACACACACACACACACACACACACACATGTTGGAGTTGGCCTTTGATGTGAGGGTTAGAGATAAGCCTGGGATGTTAATCTATATGTTGATTAAGACACTCTCTGTGAGGTGAGAAGCGAGGGGATGGAGTTAGTTTTTAAAAAAGAAATACGCCCCAGGCTGAGCCGCCGAATCCCTCGGAACATCATAAAAGCCATTTTCAACGGTTATCTGGTGAAAGATTAACTAGGCTACTGGATGAAATAATATGACTGGTATAGGTGCGAACATTAAACACTTTTTGAAAAAATATTATGATAAAATATTTTTATATATTTATAATTCTACAAATATTACGATAAACTCACAGCTATTTCGCGGCCCGGCAGTAACACCTCCGCGGCCCAGTATCGGTCCGCGGACCAGGGGTTGGGAACCCCTGCATTATAACATGTTGTACACAGTAGAAATAAACATTCTGGTCACCTCAACATCAGGGATCTTATCAATTAAACTCCTTCTGAATCAAACCGTCACGGTAGCCTAACCTTACTGATCCCTCTTCAAATAGAAAAAAACACGTTACTTTACCAGCAGAGAGAAAATTGATTATTAAATGATTAATGTGACTAATAAAGAGCAGTTTAATTATTAAGTATTATTCTGTTGATCGATGTCATTACATTTGGTGAAAAGCACATAATGACTTGTTTAAGACTCGTTTTGTCAAAGTTTAGGACTTGGACTTGAATTGAACTTGCCCTTCCTGACTTGAGACTTGACTTGGACTTGAGCGCAAAGACTTGAGACTTGACTCGGACTTGAGCGCAAAGACTTGAGACTTGACTCGGACTTGAGCGCAAAGACTTGAGACTTGACTCGGACTTGCAAAACAATGACTTGGTCCCACCTCTGAATACTGATTATATGTTTGCCAGTGTTGTCTTCAATGCGCAGAAACTCTGGCCAGTTTCCAGGAATGACACTGGATGGCTCAACGTGTCTGTGAACTCCCTTCCCTCTCTTGCTGCGTGTTTCAGCCTTCAGACTTTCAGGGAAATATTCATCCCACACGACATCGACTTTGCTGACATGCTCCAGCTGACAGCATGTCAGTATAGTGAGAACATTTTCTGCACATAATCAAAAAACGTCTTAGCAGCACCAGGTCATAGCATGTTCACATGAGCAGCCCCATCAAGGATGATGACCTGTACTGTGCGGTGAGATGCATTCTCTTGTAAAGAAATCAGGTCCTCCAAACAGCCCACCAATCTGACTTGGAACCAGTTCTCAGCTTGCCCATTTGTGACAATGATGGTGGCCTTTCAGGATTCTTCTTGAATCGCCTTCAGGCGCTGCAGGATTTGATCCATTATGGTGTAGTGTGTTAGCAATAGTTTTCTTGGTCACTGTGGTCCCTGCTGCCTTGAAATCATTAACAAGTTCCTCCTGTGTAGTTCTTGGCTGATACCTCACATTTCTCATGATCATCAATACCCCACGGGGCGAGATCTTGTGTGGAGCCCCAGACCGAGGGCGATTGATTGTTGATTGATGCCCATTTTATTTTTTTCATCTCCGAATAATCGTACCAACAGTCTCCTTCTCCCCAAGCTGCTTTCTGATGGTCTTTCTGATGGTCTGATGGCCAATCCCAACCTTGTGCAGGTCTACAATCATGTCCCTGAGGTACTTTGACAGCTCTTTGGTCTTGCCCATGGTGGAGAGGTTGGAATGTGATTTATTTATTCTGTGGACAGGTGTCTTTTATACAGGTAATAAGTTGATAATAGGAGTACTTTCTTAAAGGAAGAGGACTTATGTAACCGGTCTGTGGGAGCCAGCATTTTTTTTTTTTGCAAGGGGATCAAATACTTATTTCCCACAGTTAAATGCAAATACATTTTTCTCTTTTATATAATGTAATTTTATGGAATTTCTTTTTTATATTCTTACCTTCACTGTTAAAATAAACCTACCATTACAATTATAGACTGTTCATTTATTTGTAAGTGGGTGAATAAAAAAAATCGGCAAGGGATCAAATACTTATTTCCTCCACTGTAGGTGTCATACTGGTCCTGTCCAAGTTTCTCAATCTAGTTCAGAGTGTCAATGACTGCTGCATCTGCAAGACCTCTAGTATCCAGTACAAGAAGATCCACAATGCTCTTGTAGATGCCCTCGGCAATAATCACAGCAGAGTCTCGACGGATGCAGTTTCTTTAATGGTCTTTCAATCATCGTGAAAACTAAAATATATACAGACATAGAACAAGTACAAATCATTGATTAAATCACAAATATATATTCACGGATCAAACAAACACTTGTAATACAGTGCCTGTAACGTACCTCGCTCCGCTCACCGAGGGTGCAATATGTGCGACGTCAGGCATGGCAGTCCTTATCTTAATATATCACTTGGCACTATGAACAGTTGAGCCAAGGAACAACACACACAGTTTCAATTAAAACCTATATAAACCGATTATATAACACAATGTTCGTGGCAATTCAGTAACTTACATGTATGTTTGAGAGGTCCGTAGCACAGGCTAGACCTCGTTGCCTAGGAACAGTTTAAATCAGTTATGATTCCGGGGTTCGCAGCGTCACACCCATACCTACGCCCTCCCCTAACCATGCATATTAAAATAACGTAGCGGTCAGTTACAGCTCTCTTCACAGCATGGATTGCCCATGTCTTCTATAGCACCAGTTAGTGCTTTAACATCTCGTGCAAATGCCATTTGTGCATGTTTGGTCAGCTCATGGTGCCGGGTGTCAGTCTTTTTTCTCTTCTCGGTGGAGGCCTCAAACTCTCCAACCACACGTGCCATCTCTGGGCCAGACAGCACCCATCGTTGCAGAGCTGCAGGGTTCTCTGTCAGGCCTACAGCATCACTATCACCTTTCACAGAGGCATTGTTCTGCTCGTGGGCTTGGTCAATGGCAATAGCAGAAAATCTGCATGTCGTCTTCTTCACAGCCTTTCCTTTCAGAAACTGCCCATGGACATCAGGATGGTTATCTTTTAGCACAATCATGTCACGCAAGTGGACTGGTGTCCATCCGGCATAGTGGGTGTGTCCCAGAGCAAGGAACCAAGGCACAATCTTGGTCATTTATATAGAGTAGGAAGTCAGCCTCTCTTATTGATCGCACACAGATCATCAACTCTATTTCCAGCTACAGGATGATAGACCAGAAGTGGAACTGGGGACATGACACTGCTCTTGTCCACCCGCTACCCCTCCAGGAGGTTGCCAAGTACCTTGAGTGCTGCCATTTCAATGTGAAACCCAACAAACATCACAATAAAATGATCTTCACCGTGAGTTGCTGGCCAGCTCCACTGGGTTTGTTTTGCCACAGCGCAAAATCTTCCTTAGGGCATGCTCTAACAGTGTGCCAAAGTTCATGTTTTTATCATCAAAAGCACAATTCTTTCAGATATGTCACATATCTGCTGGACAAAAAGAAAAAAAATACACACATACAAGGTCATCATCTTAACAGTTTGTTATGCTCATCGAGTCATCCATGAGCAGAGCATCAAATTGGCATGCCTATTACAGCTGAATGCGGCGATTACCATTTTGTTCAGCAAAACGCCTCACAAACTGATTAAGATCAACAGCTTTAGTGCGTTTTGATTCAATGCTGAGTACAGCCAAACTTGACAGTCTCTTGTCTGTCATTGCAGACCGCAAATAGCTCATTCCTTCCGTCTACTTGAGTCCGAATGCTTCTCGTTTTACGCCGTCCCCCCGTTCAAATGAAATCGCCGCCAATCATATTTCCAAGCTCGTGCCAGGGCCAGGGGAGGGGTTACAAGACTTGCGTCTTGTGCTGCAGTCACTTGCACTCAGACATTAGAGATTTTCTCTCATAAATGTCCGATGAGCCACAACTCTTCTTCCAAAACAAAGATGCCAACTGGGGTGGCAAGGCTATTTTTCAGGGTGGCAGTTGCCACCCCATGCCACCCTGGTAGATCTGCCCCTGAGGCCAGCACATAATGAGGCAAGCAATCACTTTTACTGCTCGCAACCTTCATGGTGTTTTTTTCATACGCTACAATCTTCTGAAAAAACGATCGCATATGCTGTTCGTCCTTGCAGTTTGTCTCATGTTATACTTTGCATTATTCTGCCCTTTTATTAGCCTACATAACTGATTTTAATTTTCTTACTGGCACAATCTAAAAGCAGCCATTGATTACTTTTTGTTTCACGGTTGCATAAAAGCAATCTTTCCGAAATTTGAAACGTTGGTGGAATACATAAGCAGAAATGTTTCAACTATGGCCTTGTGCTATGATTTTTAAGACATATTATTTACTAAATTGTTCACATACCTTTCTGTTTAATTGAACTATTACAAGTTCTCAAAAAATGCACGATATGACAATACATAATGATATTATTATATGAAAAACGAAATATGCTGTGACATTATACGATAAGTTATACATATCATTGTTTATAGGGAATAAAAACATGAGAGACAAAAGTCAAAACTGATGGTTGCAGCTGCGGTTGCAGGTAGTGGGCGCGTGGCGGCGGTAACGTGCTGTGACGTCAACGTGACCTCACCAACATGGCGGCGCCCGTCAGCAGCTACAGCTGGTTCGCTTCCGTTTCGAGAAAAGTGGGAAGTTTACTATTTAATTCGGTTTGCATTGCCCAGGCAGCGACGTGCAGTGACAAAATGGACTCTGTGGGGCCAACCAAGGTTAGACAGCAATTCTTAATCATATTTTAAGTCTGTATTACAATAAAATACCCGTAAAAATAATACATTCGAGACAAAAACATGCCTTATTCAGCGGCTGTTGCGTGTTCTAACTGCTGAAACTGCTGTTTTATATAACGAGCTATGTCTACACTGCTGTCACGGATTGTACGTTATCCTTATATTATTAGCTGTATAACAGGTTTTTCATTATTATGTTTCTTCCTCAGCTGGAGTTTGCAGTGCAGATGACATGTGAGAGCTGCGCAGTTAAAGTCAGAGCTGCTCTGGAAGGAAAACCAGGTATCAAAGCATTCAAAGTTGTCTACGTTGTTAATATATGCAGCCTTTGAAACAGCTCTTTGTATAGTAACTGCTCTTAGTCATCTGGAACTGACAGCTCTTTGAAACGGTATATCTGAAATAGTACAAATAATGACCATAACAAAGCATGTCAGAGAGCTTTTATCTGTCACTAGTTTATGGCTTTTGGACTTTATTCATGCATCCAGTGCAAAGTATGTCTTATTACTCAGCAAAGCACAATTCTCTATATAGAACCCTTTCTAGCAAGTAAAGAGCTTTACACTGGCGCCTAAATCTACAAGTAACATGTTCCACCTTTACAAGTCCCTAACACCTTCATAGGAAGTTACCTCAAAATAACTGTGTAACTTGGCACAAGTCATAGTCAGTGATAACTTTCAATTGTTACACTTTACATTTTGTAATCCGAATTGAATCCAAAACTTGTGTTGCGTAGACACATTTTGTGCACAGCAAATCAGCTGGAGATGCCATATGTCTACAGGCAAGTATTAAAGGTGGGGTAGGTAATTCTGGAGAAACCAGCTCGAGTGCGCTACAATTTGAAAATACACAACCGGAAAAAATCTGCCACTTCCTTACAGAGCCCCTCCTCCAACACACACGAACGTGCACATGACCAATAGAGATAAGTTTGTGCACAGATGGAAGGCTGACAGGCAGGTAGGCCATCCAGTTACTTTAGCCGGGCTGGCTAAAATGATTGGTCGTGCTTTTAACAGTGCTACGGCTTCCACAGATTACATTTTTTTTTATGGATTTTTTGTCAAAGTACTTAAGATATTCATTGCTATCGGGATGTTAAGAGCATTCCATGGAATGTAACAAAAAGTGTATCTCGAGCCGGTTTCTCAAACTTACCTACCCCACCTTTAAATGCAAGACACATGCACAGTAATGTTTCTTATTTTATGAATGAACATCCACTTGGGTTTATGGTGTAGGACCAGGTGGAGGGATTATATCTCTTCGCTGGCCTGTGAGCGCCTTGGGATCCCCCAGTCAGAGCTGGTTGATGTGGCCAGGGAAAGGAACGTTTGGGGCTCTCTGCTGGAACTGCTACCCCTGTGACCCGACCACGGATAAGCGGGAGAAGATGGATGGATTATGATCTAGAGCGGCTTGAGCAGCTAGGGAAATCATCCTGGAAATCAGCATAACACCTTTTTAACTTTTACCAAATGTTTTAGATCTTTCCCCCAGAAATCCAATGTTGACTTCAGTGCAACCGACAGGAAGAGAAACTATGTGATAAAATAGAAAAGGCTTTCGATTTATGTTATTCCGCATAAGGCAGAAAAGCAGCCTCACATTTCAGATAATGTTTGTCATGTTGCTTGATGAGTGGCTTGGACTATTCTCTTTAATATTTATATAGATTTTGTAATTTCTCTGTCTTTTGATATGTTATATATATCAGAGGATAATGTATCACTGCTATGATTGTGTTTGCAGGAGTGACGTCTGTCAGTGTGGATGTGGGTAAGGAGGAGGTGTTGGTGGATTCCACTCTCACCACTGCAGAGGTGCAGGCTCTGATAGAGAGCACCGGACGCAGAGCCGTGCTGAAAGGCATGGGAGGATCAGAGCAAGGTGAGAAACTGCAGGACAGCAGTACGGCTGGGAATCAAACCGCCATACCTTTTATACAGTACAATAAT
Source organism: Harpagifer antarcticus (assembly GCA_902827135.1). Classification (NCBI taxonomy): domain Eukaryota; kingdom Metazoa; phylum Chordata; class Actinopteri; order Perciformes; family Harpagiferidae; genus Harpagifer; species Harpagifer antarcticus. The sequence continues at coordinate 1,703,634 of CADEHL010000662.1, read as the reverse complement.
ACATGTGTTGTAAATGTTCCAAAAAACAGCTTAGATTTGGCATGATGAATTTCATCTTTTTCTTAATCAATTGTAGACAAGGTAGGTGAAAAAAGTCAAACCATATACATACACATAAACAGAAAAGTGTGTGTCAGGATACATCTTCAAGGTTCAAGGTTCTTTATTTTGTCATACGAACATAGCTACAGTGTAGTTATGCCGATGAAAATCTTAGCTCACAGGCTTCTCCAACAGTGCAACACAATAACAGATAAACAGACAAATATAGTGCAAGTAAATAGTAAATACAAAAAGAAAAATAGTTTAAAAAGTGAAATAGTGCAATAAGAGTCTACATGCAAGTTATTGGAATGATATATTAGATAAATATAACCACAATATATAACATGTTTATTACAATTGCTAAATTGGATTATAAAGTACTTTTTTTAATCGTGCAAATTGTTCATTACGTCTGTCTGTGTGTTTCTGACAGACCTGGGTTCAGCGGTAGCCATGCTGGCGGGCGGAGGGAGGATCCAGGGGGTGGTGCGTTTCCTGCAGCTGTCGGAGCAGCGGTGCCTGATCGATGGGACCATTGATGGGCTGGAGCCCGGACCCCACGGCCTCCACGTCCACACCCTGGGGGACCTGACCCAGGACTGCCTCAGGTAACAGGGAATGGGTGAACAGGCTGCTCCGGTTAAAGGGGATAGTGTGAGTGTTTTCGAGTGGCACTGTATGAGGTACTTATCCGTAGTCAGTGTAACACATACGCCCCCATTTTGGAGAAGCAGATAGGAGTTTAGAGAGAGGAAGCAAAGCAATGAGCAACTGTGGACAGACGCAGCAACAAGTTAATGTTTCCTATATATTTAGAATATCATTTTACACTATATTACATGGTAATCCAAAGGGACTTACACACACTTACCGTAGACATTGCTACAGGAGTGATTTGCGGTTAAGTATATTGCCACTTCCAACATATTGACTGTCTTGGGATACCGACCCTTTGATGGTAGACATTTCTTTTTCCTGTGTCCCTGCCTTATCTCCCCTGCACAGCTCTTTGGAACGAGAAACTGAAGTTGTTATCTGTGCTCTCTCTATAGCCACCAGACTCCATTGAGAAAACAACAGTAATTCTACCTCACACAACACGAGAGTTACCATATACAGCTGTCTGGATTAGTTTGTGTTTTTATGTGACTTTAGTGTGTCCAGAATAACCCTCTGAAGAACCGTAGTCACACAAGAACACAAACGCTACAACTAACTCAAGTTTTATAGTTTTTGTGTGGCTAAAATACACATTTGAAGAATGATCCATTTTGAAGTGTCTTGTCATTGTTGGTGATGGACAATCGATGAGCAATCGAGACATTGACAGCTAAAGCACATGTGAAATTGCACTGCAGACAAGTTTTGTTAACTTATATTTAATTATATATAATGCATTTCTGTATTTATAGTTGTGGAGAGCACTACAACCCCTTTGGAAGACAACACGGCGGTCCAGGGGATTCTGAAAGGGTACATCCATATATTTATCTTATAACTCTATAAAAATAACTTCCTGCTTGTTCATTTGTATTGCCCCATACTGTGGATCATTTTCGATCAGAACATTTATAAAAGAAGTAAGTTAATAATTGATCTTCTTCTCCATAAATTCTGACAAAATCACTCCTGGGATTCAATAAAATGTCAACACAAGCCAAATAAATGATGTGATACTCGCCAAATATGTCCCACAGGAGCCCTTGTGAGCAGTTCAGGTGCTAAATTGTCTATTAAATGTGTGACAGAGCTACAAGTTTGCCGCAGTGTTCCCTGGCGCACATGCTGTGTACTCCTTGTGTTATTTATTCAATGTGTGTCGTTGTCGCGCAGCATGTCGGTGATCTGGGAAATATTGTCGCAGGACCAGATGGCAGGGCTTCATTTAGACAAGAGGACAGTCAGATAAAGGTAACACACACACACACACACATACAGTGGGGCAAAAAAGTGTTTAGTCAGCCACCAATTGTGCAAGTTCTCCCACTTAAAAAGATGAGGCCTGTAATTTTCATCGTAGGTATACCTCAACTATGAGAGACAGAATGAGAAAAAAAAATCACATTGTCTGATTTTTAAAGAATTTATTTGCAAATGATGGTGGAAAATAAGTATTTGGTCAATAACAAAAGTTCATCTCAATACTTTGTTTTATACCCTTTGTTGGCAATGACAGAGGTCAAACGTTTTCTGTAAGTCTTCACAAGGTTTTCACACACTGTTGCTGGTATTTTGGCCCATTCCTCCATGCAGATCTCCTCTAGAGCAGTGATGTTTTGGGGCTGTTGCTGGGCAACACAGACTTTCAACTCCCTCCAAAGATTTTCTATGGGGTTGAGATCTGGAGACTGGCTAGGCCACTCCAGGACCTTGAAATGCTTCTTACGAAGCCACTCCTTCGTTGCCCGGGCGGTGTGTTTGGGATCATTGTCATGCTGAAAGACCCAGCCGTGTTTCATCTTCAATGCCCTTGCTGATGGAAGGAGGTTGTCACTCAAAATCTCACGATACATGGCCCCAATCATTCTTTCCTTTACACGGATCAGTCGTCCTGGTCCCTTTGCAGAACAACAGCCCCAAAGCATGATGTTTCCACCCCCATGTTTCACAGTAGGTATGGTGTTCTTTGGATGCAACTCAGCATTCTTTCTCCTCCGAACACGTCTAGTTGAGTTTTTACCAAAAAGTTATATTTTGGTTTCATCTGACCATATGACATTCTCCCAATCCTCTTCTGGATCATCTAATTGCTCTCTAGCAAACTTCAGACGGGCCTGGACATGTACTGGCTTAAGCAGGGGGACACGTCTGGCACTGCAGGATTTGAGTACCTGGCATCGTAGTGTGTTACTGATGGTAGCCTTTGTTACTTTGGTCCCAGCTCTCTGCAGGTCATTGACTAGGTCCCCCCGTGTGGTTCTGGGATTTTTGCTCACCGTTCTTGTGATCATTTTGACCCCACGGGGTGAGATCTTGCGTGGAGCCCCAGATCGAGGGAGATTATCAGTGGTCTTGTATGTCTTCCATTTTCTAATAATTGCTCCCACAGTTGATTTCTTCACACCAAGCTGCTTACCTATTGCAGATTCAGTCTTCCCAGCCTCGTGCAGGTCTACAATTTTGTTTCTGGTGTCCTTTGACAGCTCTTTGGTCTTGGCCATAGTGGAGTTTGGAGTGTGACTGTTTGAGGTTGTGGACAGGTGTCTTTTATACTGATAACAAGTTCAAACAGGTGCCTTTTTAATACAGTTAACGAGTAGAGGACAGAGGAGGCTCTTAAAGAATAAGTTACAGGTCAGTGAGAGCCAGAAATCTTGTTTGTTTGTAGGTGACCAAATACTTATTTTACCGAGGAATTGACCAATTAATTCATTAAAAATCCTACAATGTGATTTCCTGGATTCTTTCCCCCCATTCTGTCTCTCATAGTTGAAGTGTACCTAGGATGAAAATTACAGGCCTCTCTCATCTTTTTAAGTGGGAGAACTTGCACAATTGGTGGCTGACTAAATACTTTTTTGCCCCACTGTATATTGCACTTGCATAACGGCTTGTAACTACAGTTTATTGGGCTTTAGGAATCAAAGATGTCACATTTTATTTATACAGCCAAATATAAATTAAATGTCTGTTTTAGGGGTTCACAGTCTAGCATATGTTTACCTTTGCGCTTGGACCCTCACAGCACACAGGGAAAAGCTTGCAAAGAAATCCATCAAAATACAATCATGATGCCCAGGATGCTGAGTTAGTAACAGGCATTTATGGAACATGAACATAGAGATTGATGGAGAGAAAAATAGGAAAAGAGAGGTGAAAAACTAAAGGTGAAAGTCTCTCGCACTTAGTTATGCTGCTATCTAAGCCTATAGCAGCATAACTAAGGGCTAGGTTAATGTAAGCCTGAGCCAGCCCTAGCTTTATTAAAAACATCTTAAGCCTGTCATAAATCCACATTAAACAACACCAGATGACATATTTTGAACCTCTTCTTCTGTGATACCTTGGTGCTGGCTGCAGGTGTGGGATGTGATTGGCCGGTCGCTGGTGGTCGATGCGGGGGAGGACGACCTGGGTCGGGGCGATCACCCTCTCTCCAAACAGACCGGGAACTCTGGGGAAAGGTGGGTCAAAAGCAGGGGTTTCACATGGTGGTGCACGCAATGATGTGAAGGGGGAGGAGTAGCCTCAGCCGGGCACTTGCTCCTTAAAGCATTTTAAGGACTCCTTTTCAATATTGTTATTGTCGCAAGCGTATAAATTGTTATAAGTCGGTTTTAATATACGTGAATATAAACTAGTTACATTTTTTTAAATTGTGCTTCTTTAAACTTGATTGAGTTAATTATTTAAAGAAAGGTAGTTTGTACTAACTGCATTTCAATTGAACAAAATTGGATAGCTTTGTTAAACTACTAGCTTCAAGGTTGGGACTAATTATTATTAATTATTGATAAGCATTCTTTAAAGCTGTATTTAAGGAATTGCTGGCCTTTTGAAGCAGGTTTTTAATTGTTTTTAAACTCCCTCTATGTCTCTCCTCTGCAGACTGGCCTGTGGGATCATCGCCCGATCAGCAGGTCTTTTCCAAAATGCAAAACAGATTTGTGCGTGTGACGGGGTCACGCTGTGGGAGGAGAGAGACCGGCCCATCGCAGGGAAAGGCCGGAGCAGAGCCAGCACAGAGACCCCCGCTGCACACCTCTGAACCTGAGATCATATCTCTAACCTGTGGACAGTAAAGGGCACATCGGAGAGAAATGCAGAGGACATTTGCTGACAGAGGGTCAAAGCTGAAGCGAGGAAAACAAAGAGTAGTTAGGAAAACGTTTACACACAGCTGGACGGACGACCAAAGATAAAAAGCCGTAGTTTCATGATTTCTTTCTTTGTGTCAAAATCAAATCCTCCTGCGGTCGCAGTCTGTGTCCTCTGAGGATTCTAAGCGGATTAAATCCACATGGGACTTTGTGAAAGTCACCTTTGATTAGCTAGATGTCAGTGAATATGTTTGTATAACCAGTCCCCTCTGACACACTTGTCACATCACTGTCTCGTTGGATGTATTGGCTGGGATGAATGCGCTGTAGTCTGGCATTCAAAATGTCTACTTTAATTATATACGCCTCCTAAAAACAGTAGGAGTAACTATTAAGAGGAAAATCAACACACAAATGGGATTACAAAGCGGTGTCATGCTAATATTTAGTATATTCACTGTCATGTAGACTTTCTCAACCTAAGTAACCTGTAACACTTAGTGTTTTTATTGAGAATGCATTGAAAAAATACCCAGAAAGGCTACAGAAAAGTTAAAATACAAACCTAAAATGTAGGACAATTGGTGGAAACATCAAATGATGGCCACTCCTGGTAGTAACTGTAGCCTAAACATTGACAATCCCAAAGTTATGGATTCACATGTCCACACATGGATGAATCCCAATGTGACATCTTAAAGAAATCCATCTATGAAGGGTCACAATAAGAGTGTGATAGACGTAAATAATGTGGAAATCTGTGTCGCTGTTAGCTGAATTTGGACCTCACTTTTGTCCTCCATTGGTGTGTTCATTTTGAATCCATAAGGTGGTGTGAGTGACTCGGCTATGAGAGATTTAAAAGAGCTCGAGAGAGTCAAATTCCACCGAGAGTGAAAGGCCGGGGGGGGTTAAAGTTTGAGGGGGGGCTTCCTTGAAGGACTGTTCCCTCAGCTGTCTTCACAACATGGAGACTGAGTGTACAATTACCTTAGAACCTTACAGAAAAACGACAATGGGCTTCAAATCAACGGCTGTATTGTCTTGATGATTGAAGTATAATATAATAACGTAAAACCTCTACCTCTGGCCACTTGTTGATTTCTGCTAACTCTTGATGAAGACATCAATATTGGCAGTGTGTGTGCCCAATATTTTGGCCATATGAGAGTGTGTAGCCAGTTTTGCATTGATTTTCTAGCAAATTGAGCATCTGCCTTGTCCTGGTAGTGCATGAATAGGCTTATTGAATTTCCTCCAAATGTCCACTCACTGGTGTCTTTTTCCATCTGTGTCTGAGGGCTGCGAACACAACTTGAATGTACAATCGATGTTTGTTCAAATTATCGATTCACGCCTGGAGTATTTTCAATTAATAATTGAATCTATACCTTTTGGGAAATGGTGGAAATGTGCTATTTTCTTTAAAACTCTGTTTTTTCTCCAACTTTTAAACAAAGAAAGTGATATAAATCAGGAAAACTGGAACATTTAAGAAACTAGAACAAGTGAATGTGTTGTTTTTTTGCTGACTCATTTCCTGCTTGAAGCTGTGTGTCATTAGCAGTAATTTCGCACTTGATCTGTCCTCTTAAGCAAATGTGATATATATTTTTCATAGCAGATAAATTAGCTCTTTGATTAAACTCCCATTGGAGCTGAACCCCTATGGCTATAAAGAAGGCCGCCTTTGATCTTCTAGTGGCTTTTGATGATTAAAACAGTGATGTAAAGTAACTTAGGACATTACTCAAGTACCTAAGTACAACTTTGAGGGACTTCATATTTCAATATATACATATTACATATAAATATTCTGAAATGGGCCAATATGAATAAGTACTTCTACTTCTTTGACTTTTCCCGAAAAGGAGAAAAGTACATTATTACAACAGCAGAAGTGAACTGCAGATAAAAACAAGAGAATAGACTTACATATGCACACATTATTAATAATAATAAAAAAACACTACGTAAAAAAACATAAATCATTGTCAAAAAAAAAGTATCAGTATGTTTATAAAAAAGTGACCATATAAAATAAAAAGATTGGTTGTAAATAAATTGAGAGAAAGGTATATTGAAGGTCTATTGCACATCGCTTTACAGGCAGGGTTATTGCACAGTGTGTGGTGGTCCTTTACTAAGATCTGAGTACTTCTTCCACCTCTTGCTTCAGACTGTCTGTGTACTGTGTCTGTGTGCACTTTGTGTTATTACTGGTATTGAGCATCCTCTGGTGCAGCAGCAGCCCTCCCCCTCCTCTCCAGCAGAATGCCCGACATGCAAACGGAAGCAGGCGCTACCATTTTGAAACACAGCACCGCCTAGGTAAGATGGTAGATCCTTTTATTTAATCTCCTCTTTTCTTGCAGTATTTACTCTCTCTATCTGATCCACATGGGAGCTTAATAAACCCGATTTGTCATTATGCGCGGGTGTTTGTGCCGGGTATGTTAAAGATAAGACGACTATTGTAGTGCGTGTTGTTGCACGGAATCTCTCGGTGTTGCACTGTATCCATTCCTGTGCGGAAAAAAATGTGCTTGCTTATTGAGAGCCAGTTGTATCAGGTGTTGTGTGTTTAACATTGTTGCGTATTTTCAGAGTAAATGTGTGTGTGTTAATGCTTATTTTGGCCTTTATAGTGTGTTTTTCTGGATAGCCATTACGCATCCTGTGTCGCCATTCACGTTATCCACATGGACAATATATTTTAGGCTGTGTTTAACCAACTTAACTTGTCGTTTTTCGATTTTTTTTTAGTTTTTCTTGCTTTTTAAAAGACCCTAGTGTGAGAATGTGTTGACTCAGCGTCGTGCTGCGTCATCAGAAAAGCTGCTTCCCCCCCTTGTTATTCCTCCCATGAACCCAGTGTTAATGCAGCAGCCATATGTAACACTACAGTATAGAAAACTTGATTTACATGTTCCTTAAGCAGCAGCTGTACAGTAGGTGTAGTTCACCCAGCTGCTGACTGGAGGCTACACCAAAAAATAGAAATGTCATTCTCTGGTGTCATGTTCCTCTTTTGCCCTTTGATTTACAGCCTGCCATAAAGGTTGTTCTGGAGGAGGTAAAAAAGGTGTTGTCCAACCTGTAGAAACACTCCTTAGTTTGACATTTTAGAAGCACTGAGAGGGTCCTTTCTGTTCCACAAACCCCCCAAGATCATCACTATAAATGCCATGTTAATTAAGGGTATTACTGTAAAATGCTCCTTTTCCCTGGGTGTCTCTTGTGTGTCATAGTAGTTCTGGTAATTCCACTTCTCAATCTGCAATGAGATCCTCTTTTAAGCTGCCTTTGCTCAACGATAACTATGGAAATGATCAACCTTTTATCTACAGACAATGTGTATCCCTTGCTTCCTCTTCTGTATTTACCTAGTTTTACTTTATGGCCGGCTCCCACGCAAATGTGAGGCCTGTGTGGTTTTTAATTTGCAATATTTTGAAATCTGGCTGCTCATTCATGCACAGAGCGTCCTTATCCTCCAACTAAATTGCTGCAATAGTTAGCGCTTCATCTCTGCACCTTCAGCTTTATCTCTGAATAATGAGCCCTGAAAAAAACTAAAAAGCTGGTCAGCTATTTCCCTGTGTGCAGCTTGTATTTAGATAATTGCACCCCTGTACTTCCATCTCCTCCTCAGACCGAGCCATAGGTGTGGCTTTTTTCTTGCTCAATGTATAGTGTTAGGCAGAGGGGGGAAGTAACTAAGTACATTTGCTCAAGTCAATTTTGTTTAGGTACTTTACTTGAGCATTTCCATTTTATGTTACTTAATCCTTCTATTCCACTACAATTTAGAAGCCAATATTGTACTTTTTACAGAATATGGTTACTTTACAGATTCACATTAGCTCAATAGAACGTCAATTATTGAATATACTTTACATATAATTATAGGTGTAGATATCCAGCAGAAGTATATAAAGTAGATAAAAACACCTTTACCACCTTTACACAATGAGTAATTTAATGTAGAATTATGGAATGAGACATTACGCATAACGAGTAATTTTGGTACTTAAGTATATTATGATGCCGATCATTTTGTACTTTTACTGAATTAGGATTTTGAATGCGGGATTTTTACTCGTAACAGAGTATTCCTACACTCTGGTACTTCTACTTCTGAGTACTTCTTCCACCCCTGGTGTTAAGTAATCCTGTCTGTTATCTCTAACCACAGTCCTCCCTCTTTGTTCCTCTGCAGCGCCATGGACAAGAGCAACACAGTGAAGCTCTTCGTGGGCAACCTGGCGTTGGACACCACCCAGGAGGAGCTGTCGGCCATCTTTGAACCGTACGGCCAGGTGGTCAGCTGCAGCGTACTGCGACAGTTCGCCTTCGTCCACCTGCAGGGCGAGGGCTCTGCCGACAGAGCCATCCGGGAGCTCAATGGCCGGGAGTTTCGCGGACGCAATTTGGTTGTGGAGGAGTCGAGAGGACGGCCGTTACACTCCACCAAGGTGTTTGTGGGTAATCTGAGCGGGATGTGCACCACGGAGGATCTCCAGCAGCTGTTCCAGACGTTTGGAAAAGTTCTGGAGTGTGATAAAGTTAAAGGTGAGCGAAGACCCTTGTAACATTTCATTAGTTTTAAAGTACTGCCAGTAGCATCTCTCAAGTTGGGTTAGGTTTAAGAAAAATTGGAGGAAATAACACAGGGCAGATAAGAGATTATATCTGTGTATATATTTATTTATAAAGTTAATGAGATGGAAAGATAGATAAATACTCAATTCATTCAAAATTGGGAAAGTATTACAGCGCATTGTGTTAAAGGTGGGGTAGGTAATTTCGGAGAAACCAGCTCGAGTGCGCTAGAATTTGAAAATACTAGTCAAAGCACTTTATTCATTGCTATCGGGATGTTAAGAGCATTCCATGGAATATAACAAAAAGTGTTCCTCAAACTTACCTACCCCACCTTTAAGGCATTACAATATTTAAAAGCTGGAATAAAGTATAAACATAAGAAAATATACATGAACGGCAAATATATAAATATCTACAGTAGAAAAGACATACATCACAAGAATACACAATATAAAATAATGTAAAAAAGAGAGATTTAGAGTCCTGCTGTAAGTCTGACCATGTCAAAGTGTGAAAAAACTCCTGCATCCCTGTTGTAGAGATGGATAAGGTGGTTTCCGGTTGGCGTAATTCACATTTCTTCGTAGAAGTAATAAGTAAGTGCCCGTGGCAATGCCACTTCCATCCTAACTGTTGTCCCTGCGCTCAATGACAGCCAGGCATTCCTCTTCCGCAGGCTATGCCTTTGTCCATATGGAAAACAAGGAAGACGCGCTCCAGGCCATCGAGGCCCTGCACGGCACATCGTTTAAGGGCCGCCCGCTGTCCGTGGAGCTGTCCAAGGTCCAGCCCAGCAAGCAGGCCCCGACAGGAAAGATCCCCTGTGTGAACTGTGGGAAGCAGGGCCACTATGCTGGAGAGTGTCCCGTGGGGAAGCCCTCTCTGGAGCAGTACCAGAGTCAGGCGGCCGTCCTGGCTGCCGCCGCTGCTGCCGCCGCCGGCCTGCCTCTGCAGGTCCAGCAGAGCGTGCACAATTCCGTCTACAACACCTCCACCTTTGACCCCACATACGCTGCTCTCACTGGGATCACCACTGGCACACGCACCGATGGAAACCCAGTGAACCCAGCTGTGTACGGGGCCCTCGCCAGCCAGGTGTATGGTGCCAATGTCGCCAGTCAGCTTTATGGACAGGTGGCCAATCAGGCAGCTCTACAATCAGGCGCCACCCAAATGTACAGCTCCATGAATCCTAACATCTATGGCCAGATGACAGCGAGTCCTGCGGCTGTTGCTGCTGCCGCCGCCGGTTACTCACCTCAAGTTTACACCCCCAGCATGGCCAACTCCCACGTCTATCTGACTGCTGCTCATGGATTAGATATGTCCTCAGCGGGCGGGGTCAACCCCGGCTACACTGTATCTCCAGCAATTTACGGTGGCGCTGGGCAAGCCTACGCTCACATCAGCGCCCTACAGGACCCAACAGCCATCTTTGAGGCAGCCAGGCAGGCACACTACTTCGCCCAGGGCCAGCAGGTGATGGCCGACCAGCAGCAGGTGGCAGCCGCTGCGGCCGCTGCAGCAGCAAAGGGAGAGCGGGATCGCAGTCCGCTACGGAGGTCTCTGCTACCAGACCCCGTGATGAAGCCGTTCATTTACCAGAGAGCCAAGCCGCGGCGACCCCTCCTCCCCACGCCCGCTGGCCGAGCGGCAGAAGAGGCAGCCGAGGCTGCAGAGGACCCCATGGCCAGGTAGGACATCACCTTTCAACCTCTAAAGCATTCCCAGAGAGCTGAGATGTTACACTATTACTATACTGTTCCACCTCTAGGAGTCCACTTGTATTGGTTGTGCTTTCATGGTCTTGCAGGCTAATTTCTATTGTTTGATTAATGCTGGATTTCCCGTCTTCTTTTTCCGCTATTTCCGCTTTGTCACTCTTGTTGCTTCCACTGTGTCGTTCATCCTGTCCCTCTTCCCACCTAAACCCTGCTCTCCCCACCGTCCCTCTGTATCCCCCTCCTCCCCTCTCGTAGGTACTATGCCGAGTACTACCAGCAGTTGCAGCAGTATCCTCAGTTCCAGTACGCCTACCCTCCGCCGGGCGCCATGGCCGCCCTCCAAAGCATGCAGGGGATGCAGGGCATGCAGGCGATGCAGGCGATGCAGGGGATGCAGGGCATGCAGGGGATGCAGGGCATGCAGGCGATGCAGGGGATGTCGGGGATGCCTGGCGTCACGGCGATGTCGGCCCAGTCGGTGGCTGCGCTGGAGTCCCTCAGGCCAGTGGTCCCCTCAGCTTCGGCAATGGCAGCCGCCATGGCTGCGCCAAGGGTGTATGAGCCGCCGTTGCCGCCGCCCACGCGCAAGGAGGCCATCCTCCGCCGCCCCGAACTCTCCCTTCACACGCCTGAGCCCCCCTTCCGATAGTCGCACACAACTCTCTGCCCCCACCCCTCCCTCTTTGCCCCGAACCCTCTTCCTGCTCCCCAAACTTGACCACCTTACAGCAGCTGTATGTGTGTGAGTGTGTTTGTGTGAGTCTGGGAGATGAAGTGTGTGGGGTGGGCTTTGAAACTGGGGGCTCCTGGGTTTATTAACCTGCTTTACGAGGGACTAACCTTGGTCCTGTTTGCATACACACAGTGCAGCCATGAAAGGGAGGCTCTCCTCTTTGGTACGGGCATTCTTTGTGCGTCTCCGTTTTACTTTTTTATCGTGCCAGTCTCACACTTGTGCCAGTATTAGACTGACCCAGTCGGTCCTTTCATATGCCTTTATTTCCGCAACCCAGTTATGATTTTTCTATGGCCAAATCTACGATAGAATACATTTTTATCAGCCATCCTCCTGAGGCCTAGATGATCAGTCAGGGCAGCTAATTGGAAACCTTTTTTGCCTTATGTTGGAGAGTTTATAAATTGTAATGTTGATGAAACACATTGTGTTCTGGTTGCATTGCATTGTGTCCAAGAGAACCAAGGTTGACGTGTTATGCGGGGAAGGGGTGTTTGTCTTGAATGTGATGTGGATGTGGTGTGAACGAGAGATTGGTGCGGGCTCCTGACCTTGCAGCGCACAAACGCAGCAGCTTAGACTGCACCTTGCAGTAAAAACAAAGTAAAGCACACATAATACGTACTGTATGTTTGGATCTCTCCTCGACCCCTTTTTCCCCACCTGTGCTCTAACTACCACACTGGAAGACACTGCCTCATCTCTCTCTCGAACTACAGCTGCCTACCTCTCACAATGAATTTCAGTGCAGTCTATTATATTCCACACCTTTCACCCAGTCAGCATTTTTACTTCCTGCTCCACGATAAAGGCACACGGTCAGCAGATAAGGGAGGGCGGGACTTTTGTAGATATTCAGTTTTGAGTCCTCCTACGTGTCCAGAGGCCTTTTTTAAATACATAGTGTATGTTTTTGTGTAGTTTTACATGTTTTTAAGTCAACATGGGGTGTACTGAATTGTAAATGGAAAAAACACATGACTTCTGAATGAGCTGTTTACAAAGGATCTCTTCTGATAGGAATCATGATATGTGACAAGCTCACTTATGTGCCTATAAGCTTTGAGTGCATTAAATTGAGGAATCTCTTATTTTTTAAGTGCTTTTTAATCATTTCATGGGGGGGGGTAAATAGAGCTCACAAGGCTACAAGCTTTAGGACTCCTTTGTATGATTTCTTTCATATCATAAGGGTTTTTAAAAAGCCACAATCTGAGCCTCACAGGTTCATTATCAGCCACTGGTTTTAAGCAGGAACAACAGTGATAGCACCAATGACCTGAGAGATGGGGGAAGTGTCTTCCAGTTGCCCCCACTGTCCTACTTTTTTCCAAAAAAACAGACCTGCTGCAGATTGTCACTGCAAAAAAATGGTAGTGCCTGTTTTAAACCGGTTATTGGATCTGGTAGGTGGGGTTTGCTGCCTCAGGAACAACAGCTTGACTTGCAAATACCTTTTTATGCATTCTCAAGCTTGTCCCAAGGGGCGAACCCCACCCATTTTGGATCTACAGTCACTTAAAACAATCACTTTTTTGCGACTACTATTTGCCGCGGTCTGATGCACACACAGACATCCCCTCTGAATCACCTAACTGCCTCGCTGTTCCCCCCCCTCCCCTCTACCCCTGTGTTTTTTAGTGGTTAAGTGACTTTTTGCATCTCACAGTGTAATCTTTCCGTGTTGTATACACAAACACATACCAGTTGCATCCTTTGTAGAATTATGTGGTTTGCGAAATGTCTTGTTTGCCATGTTTGAGACCGTATCTTTTTTTTTAGAGAAGTATTTTAATTTTGCCTTTTTTTTTATAGTAAAAGACGACAAAGATAAAAAATCGGCATGCTTTTTATTGAGAATATGTATACTATAATCATTATTATAATAAAGAATGTTTGGCTGACTACTGTGGTAAAAGAAAGCAAAGGGTTTGGACATTTCCCCTTCTTGTTTATGTTGTTTTTCTCCACTATCTGTTTTTTCTTGTGTAAAATGACCACCAGACCCATTTGACTGGGGACCCCGGGGGGACTCAGGTGTCCCCCCAGATGCTGGCCCAGCTTTGCTTTCTTTGGTCAGGGTAAGTGCGGGTTGGTGCTCCTTTCTCTCTCCAGCCTCTCAAAATGGGTGCAAACTACATTTTAAACGAAAAGGGGTTTGCTTTGACCAATTTAATTCTGGCTTTAAATAGATTTTTCATCAATTCAGCACACGGTTGAGCGCTGGGGAGAGGCACACAGATAGAATGGCCTGGGTGCATTTTGATCTGTGGAGCAGATTCTGGGGTTGATGGGTGTTTGCGTCTGGTCTGGTGTCTTCCTTGCTGCACCAAATTCTCCCCTCCGTGTGTCTCTTGTGTCCACTCTACTCTCAGACCTGCATGTGTGATAATCTGTAACTCTGCCGCAACAACAACAACAACAACAAAAAAAGAAATTTAAAAGCGCCGCGAAAGTCCAGCTTTGAACTAACTATCTCAACTGAATTAGGTCACCGGCCCACGTGGAGCGGCCAGCGTGCAAGCCTGTGTGAGCGTGGCGGCGTGAGCCATGGGGACGACTTTTAGTGCGAGGCCACCGCAGTGGGAACTTGTTCGCTCTCTCCTCACCACCAAGGTAAATGACCAACAAAAAAAACGAAACCAAAATTCTAAAGCACTGACCTCTCCTCTACCCCCACCTTCCGCCCCTTCCTTTGACTGTGCCTTGACCAAACACTTCCTCACCCTCCTCTCCTCCGCCATCACCACTTCCCCCTTCCTCCCAATCCGTAACTCATCCTCCTCTGCTGCAATGGCAGGGTCATCGGTGGGGGGGGGTGGCGGGGTGAGGCTAGGACCCCTTTCAGAAGTCCTGCCTAGCATCATGGCCCTTTGTCCAGCTAGTGAATAAAGGGAAGTGTGAAAGTGTGTGTGTTCAGAAATTGTACTTCCTTTATTTGCCCACAGAGAGGAAATGTACATTGTTACAGCAAAAGTATATTCATTATTAAATAAAGGGCATGCAGAGGTGGGAGAAGTACTCAGATCTTGTACTTAAGTAGAAGTACCAGAGTGTAGGATATACTAAAAATCCTGCATTGCAAATGTTACTCGTAGAAAAGTGTTGGCATTCAAATGTACTTCAAAGTATCAAAAGTAAAAGCACTCATTCTGCAGATTGGTCCATTTCAGAATAATATACATGATATGTTTTGATTATAATTATTGATGCTTTAAAGTGTTCTCAGAGCTGGTAAAGGTGCAGCTAGTTTGAATGACTTTATGTACTGCAGGGTAGCTTGTGAAATGACTCCAGGTGGAACTAAAGTCTGGTTTAAGAGCTGATTATATCATTAATACAAATCTGCAAAGTAACTAAAGGTTAGAGTAGAATTACACAGTAGCGAACAATTGAAATACTCAAGTAAAGACCAATTATCTAATAAAAAGGTTAGTATAGTACTTGATTAAATCCACTTAGTTACTTTACACTGAGGGATCATATTTAAAATACAAATAAGAATTTACAACAGTGAGAATGGATGTGTGCATGTGGGTTTTATTGATTGGTGAGGCTTGGCACATGCGGACGAACCCTTCCCCCTGCCCTGCCCGCTAGTCAATCCTCTCCACCGCCGTATTCGCCGCCCTCACCCCGACCCCCTTCCCTCCCTCCCTCCCTCCTTTCCTCACCCCCTCTTCCTGTCCCCTATGCGCCTCTCCTCTCCGCCGTTCATACACACAGCGCTTTTTTTTTTCCCGCCGCCACCGCCGTCGCCACCTTGGATCTGGGTTTCGTGGCTCTGGCTCGGACTCAACTTCCCAGAACCACCCACCTGACCCAACCCTCCCACCCTCCTTTGTTACCATAGAGGCCTGGGCGTGCCCTTGGACAGTGTGTGTGTGTGTGGTGGCCCCCCCGCCGGACTCAGTTACATGACACACAGAGAGACTTCACTGTTGGACGAGTCGCTTTGCTTGAAATGCTGGGTTTGCTTCTCACAGCTGTGGAAGGGAACTTTAACTCCCAATAGCTCCCACTCACCTAAAGTGATACATCCTCAGTCTCTCTCACCTTTGGGTCCCTCACAGCCTGTGTGCCTAATCAGAAACATCCTATAAGATAGTCCTAGGTATGAGGCCAGTCTGACCTGTAGATTCTCAATCTCAGGGTTCCTATAGGACTTTTCTGGTACGGCAGCTTTATTCCTCTAATTCTTGGATCAGCTGGATATGTGCTCTGTATGTGTCACGACCCCCAAAAGTAATTCAGTATGTTGAATGAGTTGTCCGGCAGTTGCTCTGACAGCTACAAGATGGAGTCAAGAGGGCGTAGACTTGTGTCTGCCTAGCATACAAAGGAGAGGGAAGAAGGAGGAGGAGAGGGATGAATAGATGATTAAAGGGTGAGTCGGTAGTGGAAGGAGGTCAAAATAAGCTCCTTAGCCTCACCTTCCTGATATTGGAGGACTATAGTTGATCGCAATAATATATATATACTGGCCAGAATCCAGGAAAGGTGTACTGGTAAGACAGCTTTGACTTCAAGGTTTTCCGATTTTATTACTAGATTCTAGTCAGGAATAACTGACCCGGTCTCACTGCCCACTCATCCAATACCAATGCTTTGTCTGTGCTCCTCAGCGTCTGATACTGACACACAGAGGCAGCCTCTACCATCAGATGCACCAGGCTTTCTACTGACTCCAATTCATACCGATCTGAGTCATATTTAGACTTAAGCAACATACAGGAGCGGGAAAAGTCCGCTTAGAGTCAGTGGGAGGGGAGGAAGAGGGCTGTCCACTTTTCAATCAATTAGTCAAGTAATTGATGGTTTAGGTCACGGTTTACGAAGATTTCCTCAATTGTCCAGATATGTCAATTGAATCAACCAACAGATTAGCAAATAAAAACAACTGTCTTCAGACAAGGACAGCCCTAACAATCATTATTGACTTATTTTAGTATGTACTTGACTACGAAAAACGATGTAATAAACTAACCTTTTTTCCAGGTATAAACATAATTATTTTGAGAAAACCACAATCTTTTCGTTGGCTAAATCCAATACTTTTGTTGCCACCTAAACAAGGAGTTACGTTGCATAAGTCAGTCTAAAAACGAATTAAGAAGCAGAAATCCACAAGTGTTAAACTAGACGAGTACATAGAGCTTCAAGTCATATTGGATGAGTTGGAAATGAGAATGCATATTTCAAATGATACAGAGTTAAAAAGCTGACTCCCACCCAGGCCTCCATCACCAGGGCTCGTGGTGCTCCAGTGTTCTTCCTCCCCCCTCCCAGATCCTCACTAAAGGCTTCTCTCCGGGTGCTTGCGAGTCTGGGCTTCCCGTGCTTGGGTGAATGCAGCCACGCATCTCTTTAAACCCCCGCCCCCCCCCCCCCCACTGCTCTGAACACACAGTACTGACAGCCAACAGCTCGCTGCAGCATCCTCCTCCCTTACTTCCACTTCCTCACCCGCTCCCCCCCTTGCCTCCTGTCTGTGGTTTGGACAGCTGAAGAACTGCAGATGCTCTCTATGTGCACTTCTCTGTACTGTGTGGTTTTGATGGGATCCCACAGGATTCCCTCTGGTCTCCTGCAGCAGGTATCAGCTGTGATGTGCATCTGGAACACACTGAGCACAACCCATAGACCTTATTGCCTTTTTTTGAGTTTGCAACATGAGATTCTGTAGGTTTAACCGATGTGACCGAGAATATTTTAGCTCTCCTAGCACATATGTGAATAACAGGTATCAGACTCTGCTCATATTATATTTAGAACGCAGTAGTCATACCTCAGCCATTACCTCATCTACAGGGGATTGACATAAGAATCAATATAATCCCTGCATTTATTACAAAGCTTATTACACTTGGTATTATAATTGGAAACTCTTAATGCTGCAGGGTGTGACCGCAATGCAGTAAGTAAGGTGTACACGTTATTTTGTCCAACCCCTGCCTGTGTAAGAGGCTGTCTATTTCCATGGTCCATGTTATTATCAATATTAGCTTTTAGTAGCATTATGTTTACAACTCATCCGATTCCTTCAACCCAGTAGTAGCACAGTAACTACAAAAAGGCCCATGTAGCTAAGATCCTTCAAGTAGGTTAATGGACCAAGCCTAGTGTAGTTACATCTAAAAGTCTGATTAATTATAATCTACATCATCCTAGTTTCCAAAGACACATCAAGCGTTGACGGTATAATGTGTCGCCTAGACAGGATAGCTATCTTTATTAGCCCATTTCTAAGAAATCTTATACCAGCACAATGTAGAATGGGATGGGAGTGTTTAAGTTGATGACTGTTAGATGAGTCAACATGTTTACTGTGAATGACAAATCCTGATATAAACACAAATTATATTGTAAGGTTGTTTATGCATATATATGCCTTTTGATCTGTATTTCTTAAAATGTTTTGAGGCGTTTTTCAGTCTGCATGCATTAATAAAACCTTTCTTTTCTCATACAAATTGTCTGGATCTCTTTTATTCGTATTGAATATGTACTTGGAAAAGCAATACAGAATACCACAATGTTCCTTCATCGACTGAACACCGTGTAGTATGGTTAATAATAGAAAATAAACAGTATAAACAATTCATTTACATGCAGCCTGTGGAATAAGATGGTTTAGTCTGTTGTATTATAAAGCAGGCCCAGAGCTATTTGCCTGAGGCGCCAGGGGCTACATTCAGAGGAGATACTTCCAGAATAAACATTTTTAGCAACATGAACTCATCTTTTTGAGACTTTTAAGTTCTTTGAAGCTGTTTTCTAGGAGAGGTAGACTAAAACCACACAGGCCAGGATTTGCAATTGAGGGTCACTAACAGCAACAGGTGCATTGCAGAGGCCATAAAAACCTCTCTGCTGGGAGGGGGCGTTATTGACGTCCCTCCCCACCACTCAGGAGCCAGTTCACCCTGCCCGCAGGAGACTACCCCGCCTTTTAAACCATTTTAGGGTCAGAACCTGATACCCAAGCTGTCGGTTCCCATACTTATTGGTGTGCGGTCACGTGTGCCACTTTTGACCAGAAAGGAGCACCAAGCCAGCAGTGTTTTCTGGTAGTGGGAGCACCACCTCCGCACCGGCACCTCTGTCTCACCCCCCGAAAGCGAGACCCCTCGTCTCAAGGTGGCTATTGCCCTCACGGCGTCGACTACTGCTGATTAATTTTTTTTCTCATAAAGTGAGGGGGACGTGAAGTCCTGACAAAGGCGGCATGATGACAGCTGTCGAATCCCACATGACATACAGCAACTCCTACACGATCAACAATGAAACCGTGTACATGACCCAAGAGGATGACTGGGACAGGGACCTGCTGCTGGACCCCGCCTGGGAGAAGCAGCAGAGAAAGGTACGTTTAGATTTGGAGGCTCCGAGCGCTTGTGCTGCCGTGCGTAATTACGCACAGATTGACCCATTCCCTCACACTATTAATGAGTGACATTTTATGCATTTTAACATGACATATGTATTGGTTTCCGAATCACTGGCCTAACTGTGTAAAGTCTAAAACAGCCCAACATGAATCCGGGCATCTGTTGTCCTCGCACCTGGCACCTCAGCCCTGCTGGGAGCTGTGTGTGCAGATATTTTAGGCCGTGGAACTTTCTCAGTGTTGTCTTTCAGTTACCCCCGATTGCCTTGCGAAGACCGTCTAAATATAAAACCCCCCCTCCCCAGCCTTTCCCCCTCAGTTGAATAATAACGTATGCTTTAAAGTACACAAAAGTAAATCAGGGTGTTTAAAAAACATTAAACAAACCTGAAGAATTAAGGGGAGAAACTTACCTTCTGTCATTTGGATTTAAACCATTTTGCCCAAAGACTATATTTAGAATGATAAGGAAAAGTGCGACAGCATCTGTTCTTAGAGGTCTAACTATTTAAAATCTGTTAGGCTACAGACATACTTTGCGGAAGCTAAATACTAAACCTTCAAAATCACACTTCATCATAAAAACAGTTTTATGATTTCATAGATACCAAATACTTAGTGCTCCTTGTAGTTTCCGAGAAACACCCATTTTCCTATCATACTATTTTTATTCTTTGGGAAAATGGGACAACTGTTTTTCCAAAAATATAATAACATGTATAGAATAAACAGTATCCTAGTCACATGTTTCCAAAGCTAAATATAGTATTGTCATCATTTTGTACGTCACTGATTGATTTCGCTTATTGTTTTTTTACAATGGTAATACAAGTCAAATAAAAAAAAAATATATATACTTTTTTTTTGCCGGATATTGTCAGTTGCCTAGGCGACTACCATTCCCGTCCGCGTGCGGGACGAGTTCGACAGGTGCGTTTAATTAGCTGTCAGAGCTAAAAGTCAACTGACGTCTGTAGTAGGCGCAAAACTGGGACAAAAACAACACCTGCAAAGGTTAAAACACTTCAAAATCAATTGTACAGATGTTTTTCTGACGCATAAATTACCATACCAGCCAGTTTCAGTTTAGAAAGATAGTTATCAGCACCGGTAGTTCAAATGTTTGTTTCGCCATGGTCGCCATATTTGATCCTCGTCTTGCAGAAACCCAGGAGCTCAAGAAAATACCTGTCAGGTAGATACTCGTTTATAATTTCAATATACTTACCATTTCTACCCTGATATTATGGTTAAGATATTACAGAACACTTTTTTCTGAAACTCTACACTCCTAATGTTACTCTCTCTGATATGAATAAATCACCCAAGGCCAATTTAATTTTACGCCTTCAAATGTATGATAACTTCACCAAAATCACAAACAGAGATAAATACATGCTTAACTGGTTATTTGACAACATTCACCATTATTTTGAAGACATTTCAGTGTATTTTATAGGTTATTTTCTGGTGGCAAAATAAAAATAAAAGCTATAACTTTGACTTAATCCAAAACAAATGTTTTGCTATAAAATAAAACAATTTAAAATATGATAATTTTAACAATATATGTAGAAACAATAAGAGTTCTAATTTATTTTTGATAAACCTTTAGATACAGTCACTTCCTGCCACAATGTTGTCTTCAGTGTGTGAGTGTTGTAAAAATACATTGTGACTGCACCCATGTTGTTTCTTGTAATGCTGTGTACTGGTATAGTAACGCCAATATGTATTTTTTAAGGTAAACTTCGCTGCTCTTGCATTATAAATTGCATGCTCCTTATCTAATCTGTCACATGATCGAATGTCAGCAGTGAAAATAATCTGACTAATATTGTGTTTTAAATTCAAAATCACCCTGATATATTACTGCTTCTAACAATGTATACCCTTTTAATCTTCGCTGGTGCCACCATTTGGGATAATCTACTCTAATCTCATTTGATCTAACCTAATTTTATAAAGACTAATCTGCACTGTTGTGGTACATTACAGCGTAGAAAAGAGCAATCTAGCAGGCATGTTTAGTTACTTTGCAGTGAATCTTCAGGTTTGTTCTGAAGCAAGAGCACAGTGACAGGCTGAGAGACCTCAACAGATGGTGACAGAGAGGGAGAGAGAGAGATGGCAAGGCTGGTAGATATACACCCCGGGTTGGTTTCACAGACCTACAAATAAACATCTTCCTAAAAATACATTTCAACTTGCCCAGCTCCTCTCCCTCGCTGCCTTCATCTCCTGCTTTCTTTCCGTCTTTTCTGCTGTCAGGTTGAACACCAGTCTCGAAAAATCCCTTGGTAGCGAATGTTGTCTTTTCCTTGACCCACTTTGTCTTGTTTTTCCGATTTTTGTGCCCATTATAAGTCACTTTTCCACGCTTCAGGCACCTGTTCTTCAATGTAAGACGATATAAAAGGCCTTGAGAAACTTTGCATGCCTGTCTCTTTAGTCTTCACCTTTCCACCTCCCAGGAGAGGAGGTCACTGTACTCCAATGCTCTTCTCGGCATGTCAAATCAAGCTTAAGGAGGTGATATCAGCCCATAAATATAGCCAGTGCATCATTTTGCAGTGTAATGAATATGAAAGGAAGTCTTTCGCACCATCTGTCCTCTTTTATCCTGGACATTTAAGTGGAAAAAGCCCCTCACCACTTGTAGTAAACTGTTTGTCAACACACAGTGATGCCGAATCTGATACCGGACATTAGAAATAGTCGTACATCTTGACGCATCGGTTTATATTTATCATAAAGCAGATCTTGTAAATTGCGAGCTAAATAATTCATGGCTTGGTTTCGAGCTGGAGTTTCATTTAATACGAGTTGGCAAAAATCGTGTTAGATATTGCATCCAGCAAACAGCGGCAGATTGAAGGAGATATGAAAGGACAGAGTTTTGGCTGCATTTATTTTTCTCGCCGATATTCTTCCTTCAAAGCAACTGTAACCCTAGAAATAAGAAGTGCTGGGTTGTCAGTTTGGCTCTTCGAAAAGGCCGGATCAGGACAGAAGTAGATATTTTCGCTCAAGAGATAAAACTCAACATGTAGCTATTCATTAGAAAAGTGCTTGATAATAGATGCATGCTGCTTCACAGTGCTGTATACACTTAATTCAATTGACTTGCTTTCAGTTGTTGTACTTGTGCTTTTTTGTATTGAAGTGTTAATGTAAATGTCAATCTACAAAGAAGTTCACCACTGTGAATGAAGTCGTGTTCAGTTTCACATAGTTTAAGAGTTCAGCTGCTAAGTGAATGAGTGGCTGCCAGGCAAGGCTTATGCTAGCAATAACCAATAAATAGCCATTACATAGGGTTATAAACAGGCTAATGGGCCCAGCTGACCCTTAAGCCTCTTGGTGGATGCTTATTATATACATCCACATAACCCCAAACACACAGAGGAAATCAGGTGGTCTCTGACGTTCAAATTGACCTTTATCAAAGAAAGCGTATGAAGTCATACAGTGTTTCTTGTCATACATTTTAAGATGCTAAATTCAAGCTAGACCTTTACGTAAAAAACATGAAATTCCCTCTAGAGCCACTTTTTGGTTTTGTCCTTTCTTGGCAACTGTAGAAACATGGCACTACAGCATGGCCGACTATCTGTGTAGATATGAAGAGCTACATTTGAGCTAACTTAAACGCCTCAATTCTTAGTTCTAGGTTCAAATTAAAACATAATAATTTATTTCTACGAATAAATCCTCCTCAATACTACACATTGGCCCTTTCCCATTGTATGGATGCATAAGGAAATGTGCCACATTTAAATTGTTATAATTAATACAACGTTTATATCATGATATTTGCTAAAATATGGAAATAACGTAAGCAGTTATCAAACTATCAGCGAAATGAGAATTTTCTTTACACTCAAATGCATAGATTTCTTATTAAATTAGCATGTGTGTATCCTGTTAATTGAATAACCATGCAAACAATTAGTAATTATTGCCTATTTGTTGCCTATTGGCCTCCTTTTGGACATGTATACCCAGGACTCACAGAAAACAAAAAAAAGCATAATTGCTGTAAAAAAATAACATACATTCCACAGGGTGTTAAATGAATGAAGTGACCAAACGACGGATCACCTTCAGATGCAAGTGTGATAAAGTTACATTGAGTAATGGGATATTTATCCACTCTACCTAATGTAATGTCCCTGTGTGTGGGCGAGGAGACATCTTGGGGTGCTGCGTAATCAAATCTATTCTTGTCTAATCTCATTTTGCTCTTTAACAGCTCAGCCTGTTGTGCAGCAAGCAGCCGGGGTGATTGATCCTCACCTGCCTGATGTTTCCCCAGACAATACTAAGACACTGGCTCTTCTGTAGAGAATACATGCGCAGAGATAGTAGCTTAGTGAACATTTCTCTATGTATTGGATGGCGGCAATATGTAAGCATAGCCTGGTGACATTTAGTGTGGATTTTAATATTACGTTGTTTTCCTTTAGGCCTAGTATTGTTTCTGCTAATTTATATTAATATGGAAACTTTCACTTCAGGTCTTTTTCAGTTATTCGATGTCACGATCTGAAAATAGTGAAATCATGTTACCATTGATAAGGATGTTTTTATATGTTCCCTTCACTGTCGAGACACGCTTTTGCCTAATAATGTGGCATGCTCTTATAGTCTGATATAGGATGTATTTATCTATGGAGGAGGATTTAGAGAATTTCATTGGAAGTTGATGATAGAAGGATTTGTTATTTAGTGTCAGGTACAGCTCAGAGACATTTACTGCCCGTGCTGCTGTATCTTATCCCAACATGCAACTTGGCATCTTAGATTTCCCTCCCATGATTCATTTTGTCAGGGTCATGTGATCCCATGCAGCAACAGTTACCGTGTCAAGCTGATCTCTGGACCTCTCAGCATATTCCCACTCAGCACACCAGAGACCTCTCTGATGTGCTGACATGAGGCACCAAGCTACAAACGTGGGATTCAGATTTGTAATATTTAACATATTTACTTTTGTAAACAACAAACAGAAAAGACAGTATTTATTTGACGGATAGGCATCGTCTTTTGACAAAATAGTTAATGTGTCTCATTGAAGTATGTTTGCTATATTCTGATGAACAATGTCAAACGTGACAAAAGCTCCATAATAATTTGTGTTTCAACTTCACTGTATCTATAAGTACAATTATGGATGAACTTAGAATCACGTTTTTACATTCACAAAATGTCAGCGTTTAACAGAAGTTCACTCTATAATACATATTTTTCTTTAAGGGGACTTTAATATGCAGTGAGCCCTTCACAAGACTTAATGGGTCCTCTAAAGATAACTCCATTTGAATTGTGATTTAAATAATAGCCGTGATTAGTGCAGCAAACTGTCTGTGTTGAGCGATGCATGTGGAGAGTAGGTGTACCGAGGGTTAAACATAAGTGGAGAGGTGAGAGAACTTGCAGTCAGATCAAATAGCAGTTGCTATTCCAGAAGCCGTGTCCATATAGGGACGCTTCTATAAACTGCTTTAGTGCAGGATCCCTGGGAGGCTGCAGGAAGTGCTGAGGAGTGTGCGTGCGTGTGTGAGGGTGTGCATACGTGTGACATATACTACTGTATTTTACAAGCATGACAGTCTTTCCGTTAAGTTTGCTGCTTCCTGAGGACCTACGCACAGTTAAAAGACAGAAACGAGTGTTGTAATGCGGAGACGCGATACAGGCGCAGAGTCCTCCGGGTGAATGTAAACATGATGATTGATGGGCTGGGAGAGCAGCCATCTTGATCTGATCAGAGCAATCCTGAGGGTCTGTAAATATATATATATATATATAATATTGCATGGTTGACAGGGGGGTTTCTTCCAGTAGTTAGTGCAGCAAAACGTGACCTGTGCTGTCAGCAGATGAATCATTTGTCAGTGTATTATGTACAAAGCTCTCAGTTTTAGTTATTATTATTTTCAGGCTCAGTGCCAGAAAATGGAAACTTGTTTATGAGGAAGCCACAAGCTGCCAAGTGTATGACCTCGGTAACAAATGACACACAGAGGATACATGGCCGAACATCTCCAAAATGTCACCTCAGGTCCTAAGGTTGTCCACCGGTCAGTTTCTTTAGTAACGAGACAAACCGGAACCCGTCTTTATGCAGAATAAAAGTCGGCTAAGCTCATAATGTTGGGGCTGAGTGCTGGCTGCATGCGGGGGGTATTTATAGGCAGCTGGTAGCAGAAGTTACAGTCGTCAGTGGGACGTCTGCTGAGATGATGGGTCTCTTATAATAGGACTGAGCTCATGAAGATATCATCATGTCCTTTATAGTGGCTGAGAAAGCTGCAGTTAATACTTATGTTAGCAAAACGCCATGAGCTTTGACTCTATCAAACTTTGAGATGGTTAATCGGAGCATTTAAATATACAATAGCCCTCAATTTGGTGCAGCCTTCGAATGAAAAAAGCTGTTAGTAAAGTTAGAGTTGTTACATGTAGAGCGAAAGATGGTTATTAGCTGTTGCATCCTTCGTTGTTAACAGCGTTGTGCTAGCAGCTAAACAAGGACTTCCTGATTGACTGACAGCAGTTTCACGATGTAGACATGACCAAATTAAATCCGTACTGTAAGAGAGCTTTAAATAATTGTTTGTGATTCTCTAATGGAGGCAGCATTTGAATGACAAGGTGACTTTGCTCTTTTGGCGAAATGAATGCTGGGAAATGTAGCTGGGCCGCATGTCCCTACAGACAGTTTGACACGTACTGTATGCCGTGACGATCAAGGCTCCTGTTGAGATGGAATTAGCTGACTGGAGATCTGCCTGCACAGTTTTGCCTCTTATTTCAGAGAAAGAACTTGCCTTCTGAAATTAGACACAACCTTCCCTCCTCCTTCTCCCCTCACCAAACACGTCCTCCTTCTCAGGCCAGCCGCTCCGTCATAAATCCTCAGCAACCACTTACACCAATTGATGTCTCTCGTGTCAGTGTCCCCTTGTCCAGAGCTCATATAATGACAAAAGACTCCGCATGCTGCTGCCGCCATCAGCCCTGAACCTGTGCTCTCACCTTTATTCTCCACCATCGATCACGCACTCAGTCACTTCACATGTTCACTCATGTAACAAGAAAGAGGGTGATGGCAGTATTAGAGTGAACAATGAAAGTGTGTGTGTGTGTGTGTGTGTGTGGTGTGTGTGTGTGTGTGTGTGTGTGTGTGTGTGTGTGTGTGATGTGTGTGTGTGTGTGTGTGTGTGGGGTGTGTGTGGTGTTGTGTGCTGTGGTGTGTGTGTGTGTGTGTGTGTGTGTGTGTGTGTGTGTGTGTGTGTGTGTGTGTGTGTGTGTGTGTGTGGTGTGTGTGTGTGTGTGTGTGTGTGTGTGTGTGTGTGTGTGTGTGTGTGTGTGTGTGTGTGTGTGTGTGTGTGTGTGTGTGTGTGTGTGTGTGTGTGTGTGGTGTGTGTGTGTGTGTGTGTGTGTGTGTGTGTGTGTGTGGTGTGTGTGTGTGTGTGTGTGTGTGTGTGTGTGTGTGTGTGTGTGTGTGTGTGTGTGTGTGTGTGTGTGTGTGTGTGTGTGCACGCCAGCACATTGGGGTTATTATATTCAACCTCACTGACAGTTGAAGTCACAGTGTTATGAAGAGTTACTTGTGGCCTTGTTGTCTACTTCACCATGCCATCATACATAACAATATATAAAAAATAGTATGTTGTGTTTTTACTTCTTAAAAGCACTTTTTTTATTTCATCAAGATCAGTGGCTTTAGTGATGGTCTTTATGTTTGGAGGAAGGTGCCCAGAGGATTAATCGTGATACATTTGCTGATCCCCTGACTTTGACATTATGGTTCTGAGTGATTTGCCTCAGCAATTATAGGATGGACTCTCATATGTCGACATTTCATTACGTTTGGTTCTGTTGACCTTTCAAACTAACGATTTTCCCGTCAGCCTCAGCACTGCTGGTGCAAATGAGCAAATGGTAGCATGCACACGCTGTGAGCTAAGAACAGAGTTAATATCAAAACGGCTCAACATTAGCACGTTAGCATAGTCATTGTGAACATGTCAGCATGCATCCTTGACCTCTTGATGTTTCCTATCAAGGTCATGGCAAAGGAGGAAACACAGGACAGAATATGCTTTGACTTGTCAATCATGGCCGGTATCTTCTTAGCCATTACTTCATGGTGCACCAGTAAGCATACATAACAACTTAAATTAAGCATTACCCCTTCCTCATCTCGCAACACAGCCAGACAATTACAGGTAATCCTTCCCAAATAAGGCTACATGAAAATGGACATCCAATTAAGGAAAGAACTGGCCACTGCATTCAATATGGCACCAAACATTTGGTAGTTGGTTCTCTCTCCATAATTGCCATAGTATTGACTTCTTGCCATCGTTAAAAAAAAAACACACATACTCTGAGACAGTGCTGGAGGGGCACATTGTTACGTTGTTGGCCTGGCTGGCATCATTAATGAGGTAGCACAGCAACCTGGAAGCATGTGGAACACAATGTGAGGCAGCATAATGGAGCGGGACACAATGTTTCCTGCGCTGAGTCGAAGCAATTACTATGACGCAGACAGACGGTTGTGTCAAAACAAGTGACTGACTGAAGCAGGTTAGCCATCCGTTCCTGAGGAAGTGTTCAGCCGCGGACAGAAAATAAACGAGTACCTGGGTGTTGTAGATAACGCGGTGCAGGGTTGTCCGTACCTGTGTGTCCATGTGGTCGTTTGATTTATGCCATAACCTTATTTCTTAGAGCACATTGACACCCGGTATCTCTGTAGTTGTGTTTTAGCACAGGGATGTCTGATGTGTAAACACAGCATGGCATTGTGGATATACAGTCTTTGTAGGAGCTTAATAATACATTCCGTTTGAACAAATCCCTTCCTTAAATCTTTAAAAACATTAGCATTGTTCTGGCTGTGTTCACGGCTGGAGGGCTGCCTCTCATCACCTGCTCCACCTGCTCCCTCACCAGCTGTAATCCCTCGTGCCCACAGTGCATCCCACTGGCATCTGACACAGTGTTGATGCACATGCTTCCACTAGAAGGGGTGTCCTAGGCCGGTGCTGCCCCTGTTGTCAGCAGGGTCTCTGGGATATTAGCCCGTTAATCCTCCATAGAGAAGAGGGGGAAAGCACGGGTGATACATTGGTGTTGGGGATTTATTCACTTAACTTAAAACTAGTCTTAGTGTAATTTTCAGAAAGATTGTGATGAGAGAAATCTGCTTTCTAATTAATCTGAATTGACCTGAATTGATATTCAAGTCCTACTACTAACCTCATTTCAATGAATGGCCTTTAATACCATGAACTGACCCAAATTGAAATATCTATTCAACCCAGTCAGCAAACCCGAAGACCTCGAGAGTTTTTAGGAATACGTTATTCAACACTTTGTGTATATCCATGTGATGCGAGTACGCCGACCAAAAACAGATTTTCAACGTGTTTTAGGAATACGTCGAGTTCAAACGATCCAGTATTATCCAACACAGTTACAATTCAATTCAGTCTATCTTTCCTATCTTTGCAAACATCTCACACTGGATTGAGTTTTGGAAACAGCTGACCTAAGTTGACTCAGAACTCTATAAAGCAAGCCACAATGTATTTATGTAAACTAGGGATGCTCCGATCGATCGGTCACCGATCGAAATTGGCCGATACTCACTCTCTACCGATCGATCGGTGCTCTCTAAACATGCCGATCGCATGACGTAAAATACATGACACTTTTCTTTGTGTGCGGCAAAACAAGCTCACCAACATGGCTTCACCGGTCTGGCATTATTTTAAGGTGTCCGAAAAAGACAGTAAAATGGCGGTATGCAACGTGTGTGAAGCAGAAATCCTGCAGCTCCGCCCGCCGGACCAGTAAGCGGAGCGAAACACACAAGAGTTAGACCTAACACACTTAGCTATTTGATCTACCTCTGGAACAAGCTAAACTAGTCATTATAAATATATTTATTCTTCACTGTCGGGTCACTCATTACTGGATCAGTGAGCTGCATGAGATGCTGACAGGCTGTCAGGAGAGGGGGAGAGGGGGGGAGAGAGGAAAAGAGGGCGTTCCGCTCATTTCTCCCGTGTTATTATCCAAAGTGAATGTAAACTTGAATAATGTACATCATTTGAATGTAATAATTAAGTTGTTTGTTGTTCGTGGAAGCTCCAGTGAATGAGCCCCATTAACTGAGTTTTAAACATCACTTTAAATGGAAGATTTAAAGTGATGTTTAAATCTTCCATTTAGGCCCCGCCCACTCGTTCGGATCGGCGATCGGTATCGGCCGATACTGATTCCGGCGATCGGCCCCGAAATTGGCGATCGGAGCATCCCTAATGTCAACAATCTTAAGATATCACTTTTCACAAATGTGGGTTTCTAAGTATCAAGTAGCGATTTGTATGACCTCAGATGTAGTCGTTGTTCCATTTGAAAACGATGAATAGTAATGAAAGTATCTGCAGCAACAGATGTGACTTCACCAAATGTATAAGAGGAAGTTGTGGTTCCTTAAAATATGTCTTAAAGTTGTTTCGATATTATGGGGGGGATAGGCGAGTCCCTTTTATGTTGGCCTATTCTGTGTTTGGGTAGAGCGGGGCCATTGTTTCCTTGTGTCATTGTCCCGAGTTGTTTCTGTTCCTGGTTCAGGGCTCCAGGTCTGTTTCTGAGGGGTGAGGGTATTTAAAGAAGAGATGAGGAAGAGAGAGGGTGGGAGGGAGGAAGAGAGAGAGAGAGGGTGGGAGCTGGGGGCTCCTAATATCGCCTACACCTGCTGCGTGCTGTAACTCCTCTCCTCTGACGCATGAAAGTGATGTCAACATAAAGTCAATCAGAAAACAAACATGATATGTGACTAGTATAGAAATAAAGAATTAAAAGCTATTGTATTATAAAACAATATTTGTTTGGATTAAAAGACATTTCATATTTGATATCTTTAGTAGAATTTAAATCAGTATACCGTATCTGTACAGAAACTCCCACACTAGTACCAGTTTTTAAAAAGGCCTTTTTGTGTTTTTATGTCTTTTTTCTCATCACCGCCTTGTGATGTGCAACAGGTTTTAACCATTTCTATTTCATGACTTAATACACGGAGATCAGTTGGTAGGGGGCGGGGCTGTAATCGACCAATACTGGAGATATCGTGCACAGAAAACGTAACGCTGTTCTTTTTAATCGACACTTGCTCTGAGAAGTGTTTGAAGGAAGTGTTTGAAGGAAGTGTTTGAAGGCAGTGTTGTTGTCCACTTGGAGCTGATATCGCTTGAATGTGTCAGCTGTTAAGGTTGAGGGATTACAGTCAGTGTTGTCGTTTGACCAGTTTTGAAATGCAACTCTAAAACATTGAAACGTGTCGGGTGTAATATTTTTCTATTGTGAGCAGATATTGGATTTTATGTTTGAACGTTGTTGCCATCCTCTTTTTGCCTCAGATGGATGTTATGTGTTTTGACAGGATTGAGTTTGAGCACAGTGCAAGAGTAGAAGATCATATGGAAGTCAGCCAACGATGTGAATGACCATAAGCGAGTGAGTATTTGGGGCTATATACAAGACCCCAAAACATGAAGGAACAGTAACAAACATATAACAGTGCAGTGTTATTTTCAAAGACCTGATGAAATGAACGTTTATTGCTTTAAATCCAATAAGTGAGATGTGCAGTGAGAACAGGGAGCCCTTTGTGTTGAGTGTCTGTGTTTTAATAACTACTGACCTGTGCTTTGTTGACTTTGTTCTCATCGTGGGGGAAGGGCGCACATTACCCTCTCTGTGTGTGCACCACTATTATTACAATGTGGGTTTAAAGCTAAGTTGATTGGGGAGATTTGTGTTTATATAATGTGTTGAGATTTATAGTTTAATATCTATACTCTCTGCTTTATTTGTGCTAACTACCTACCGAACTAAAGAATATATGTTTTCATTACTATCTCTACTTTAAAATGTAAAGCTACACTCAAGTCATATTGCGTGTGTCCTCATGCATCACGAACACCTCTATAAACAGACGCGCACGATGTTTTAACGTGCTGCTATTATTGTGGACGCTGTGTGTGTGATTTGTTTATGTGGTATCTGTGTGTGACTTCTGAACAGGTGTGTGTGACAAAGGTAGTGGACAGGTGTCACCCTTGCAGGCGGACTATTTTTACACCAGCAGTGAGACATCAATTCCTGTGTTAAATTGATATAAGGCACATCTACTGTACGCATGTTAGCTTTTATGATTTATAGGGACACGTCTCGGATTGAAAAGTGCTGAAAACTGCATTTTTAAGCCAAAATAAGAAGAGTAGAAACAGAATACTTCAGAAGGAGGAGGTTTTTGGCTTGATGTTAAAAGCCTCAATACAAGTCTCCTGGCTCACCAGATGATTCACTTAACTCTGATATTTGCCTCATAAAACAAATGACAATAGATTTATTTTAAAGTGCATTTGTGCCCGGTGTGCTTCAGAATAATCCCATTTCAAAGCGTTATTGTTTTCTGATTGTTCTCGGCTTCCTAGGCCATAGTTTCTTCATATACTTCACTGCAGTAGTAGGTTAAACAATGTATCAAATCTTGCAGCCCAAAGCTCTCCAGAGATAATGTGGAGCTGCAGATGGATGCATGTAGGCAGTGTTCCCTGCTCAGTATGCACGTTCTCCCTCCAGACTACACCATCTCTAATGCCCTGAATTCAAGGTGCTAATTAGGGAGACCGGCTACTGAAGACTTGTGTAATTACATCTGCACACTCCTCTATGGCTAAAGACTAGACACCAGTGAGGGGACATTGTAGAGAGGTTAGGTGTAAATTAGCCGTGTCCTGCAGGTTTATTAAATTATCTACATTATTAGCAGAAAGTCTGTTTTTTTTTCTGTGTCGAAAGATGGTGTGTGTGTGTGTATGTGTGTGTGTGTGTGTGTGTGTGTCACCCACCAGAGAGGGTAGGGGGAATATATACCTGTAGCAGGGAGATAGCAGGAGGCCATTTTGTGTCTTTTAGTTATGATTTATGACTTCGTCTTAATGTGATAGCAACTCGAGCTAAAATGAAGAGAAGAAAAAGTACCTGAACCTTGATTTATGCAGAAGAAACGATGGCATGACCAAAGGCTCTAGCTTGGAGTAGCTTAATCATGTTAACAATTTAGCAAACAATTTAAGACTACAATAATTGTATTTACATCACTTTGATCTTCTATTTATATTCATAATAATAACAAATGGGCCAAAAGTCTCTTAAATAAGATCAAAGGGCAACACTTGGTGCAGAAACCACAACCTCCCACCTTTTGATGTTATTGAAGTTTCTACTTGAACTAAACTACATCAGGCTTTGAGGGGTGATACCTGATGAAGTGCAGGTATTGAACGTGTCTCTTTTGAAAACGTCCGTTGCTCATGGCTTCCCCTCTGAGGCCGGCAGCTGTAACTCCAGGCAGAGCCGCGGTTACATCAGCCCTGCTAGCTGACATTACTAAGCTCTGTGTGTGTGGGGGAGGTCTGTGTATGTCAGCTGTATTGAGGGTCAGCAGCCCTGATTCCCCTTG
Source organism: Harpagifer antarcticus (assembly GCA_902827135.1). NCBI lineage: Eukaryota > Metazoa > Chordata > Actinopteri > Perciformes > Harpagiferidae > Harpagifer > Harpagifer antarcticus. The sequence goes on along the minus strand of CADEHL010000662.1, from coordinate 1,670,810 downwards.
GGGGGGGGGGGGGGGGGGTGTAGTTATGACAGGCATTCAGCTGGTCCACCGTGACCTCATTTTACAAGAAGGACCTGTAAAAAAAGGCGGATCTGAGCCGGGCCAGACCAACAGGTGTGGGGTGTGTGTGGTGGTGAGGGGGGGGGGGTGATGCCAGGATGGGGGGTGACTTCATGCCGGTGGACTCTGCAGACCACAGGCATTCAAACGAAACCCACAGGATGAGATCATAGAGAATGACACGCAGAAATAACAGCTCCAGAAATCCTGGCTACGGCAGATAATTGTTTTTCTTTATCCCGCGGTGCTGCGTTAAGCATAATGAATTATGTTTTCTAGCTCCAGCTTTAAGTGATTGCTTGATTTCGTTCTGACAGCCCTCCTTTGAAGTCTGCGAGGTTTCTCCCCGCTCATCTTACACACCCTTTCTCGGGTTATTATTTTATACGTCGTTGTATTCTTCAATCCTTTCTCCCCCTCTCTCCGTCTTGGACTCTTACAGTTCACCTCAGGAATCCTGCCTTCTCAGCTGTCCGCTGGTGTCCCATAGCAAACCGATTTAGCCTCGACCCCCCCCTTCTCTTTTCAGTCCCCCTCCCCTCTACCTAATATAAACCCACCCCCTGCTCCTTGGGCTCTCTACCTCCTTCCTACACCTTCCCCTCCGCCGTGGCCTGTGCGAGCTGGATTAGGAGCTGGTCTAAATTTGGTCATGCATAGCAAAGGAGACGAGCACCTGCTGGGACCCCGGCTTCTCCGCTGCAGACCCTTACATCAAATTACACCGGGGCCGGGACATTCCTGTCACTCCTCACCGCTCCACTTCACTGCCTCGCTCTTTCTCTCTCTGCCACTGTCTTTCTTTGGCTTTTTAAATTCTGGAATTCAATTTGAATCAAATTAAGTTTTGCAGACGGGAATATTTGTTGTTAAAGTTTGTGTAAGAAATAAATTTAAAAAACATGCCATGATTCATCGGCTATTCAGATCCCACTGCAGCAACACTACCTATACTACAACCTAAAAATACTTTACACACGTGTTGTGAGCTAAATGTACTTAAGCATGTTCAGATTCTTATGGTATGATTTGTTGTATTAGTATGTTCAAATCTGAAGACTGGTTAAAGAGTTCATTTTCATCAGCCTATAAAAAGGCAGTTTAAATTATAAAAGGACATACAGGTAGTAGAATAACATCTACAATATTCAAAGGCAATGAGGTGGAGGACACTAAGGAAGGAGAGCGTAAGAAAGGAAGAAATGACGCACTAATGCAAATAATGAACTTTTATGGAAAGGAAGTACTTACCTTACCTGGTCACGATAACCTAATCAGAGCACCGTTGGCTTTTTTGCAAATGTTGATACTTAACAGTACTACTTGTAGTTGCTTACCATTAATTTCTTTATATGAAACTATTTAATTCTGTATTCAGACATATTCAAGTTTCTCAAATCGTCTATTGTCTAGAAAACGTCTAAGTAGTCCTGCTTTTCTTCCAACTATCAGTCCAAACTCAAGTCCTTTAGTTTAATATTGTTAATTTTCTTTGAATCAGTGGATTATTTCAGAGTGCTCATAGAGAAGTGTAGTGTCTCCTTTAAACACACACTCGCTTTCTCTCTTCTCACATTCAGTCACTAGTGGGGTCTCTCTGTCAGAAACCCCTTCCTCTCTTCCCGTCACCATCTCTCTTCTGTCTGTCTCTGGTGCTTCTCTGTCCACCGTGTTCATCCACGGTCACACTCGAGTGCAGGCGATGGACACACAAACACACGCAGATCTAAACACACACCCACACACTGTACAAGGTCGTATACATTTAGTTTGAAATGTACTCCGCTGTAATGGAAAATGTTTGCTCTTACCTACGGAGCACAGAGCATGTACAGTTGCTAATTTATACATCTGTCTCTCTCTCCTCACTCCGCCCACACCATCATCTGTAGTTAGTTATTCAGCTCATGTACTTATTCTGCGCCCACACATCCTCCGAACCCTGGCGAAGTTTCGTCTCCAGTGGCAGCGCTTACACACACTCACTCTGCTGAATGTGCACACACACATCCCATACTCACATTTGAAGCTAAACACCATGAAAGCCTCTCAAAATGGCATTCAGAGATTGATTGAATGGACTGATGGAACCAATTGAATTGTCCCTGACGTGCATGGCCGACCATTAGGCAATTTTCCAGACAGACCAAAAGCAAGCACTCAGCGGCTAAGAGCCATTTACATCACTGTCTGCTTTGTGCCCATTACACACAGCAGCATTCTAAAAGCAGAGATCTAGCTTTCGAGAGACGCAGCGGCTACTCTAGCTAACTCTAACTGCTCGACACAACACATCAGGCTGAGCGACAAACTCCAGGACCTTCAGGCTGACTAGTTCTCCTAGTGACAGAAATACATTTGGAGAAATGGCTGGAAGCATCTCTGCGATGCCTTTTCAGTTAGAAGTCTACTGTACTATAACTTGGCACGTCAGCTGACTTCAACATAGCTCAGCATGTTCTGATGTTTGAAATTAATATCTAATCGTGTTAAAAAAAACTACAATAAGATCTCATCGAGCTGTCATCCTACGCCTGTGGGGAAAACACGAGCGTAGAAAAGACATGAATTTCTAAAAGACAATAAACAAACTCAAAGCATTAAACAGAAGTCAGTTTTGCGTGTTCAGGATCGTTGAGTCAGCCGTGGATAAGGTCACAGATCGAGGAGGACAGTTGATGCCTGACGAAGCATTTTTGACCCGCTCTGAAAAGGGGAAACGTCACGGTGTGTGTGTGTGTGTGTGTGTGTGTGTGTACATTGTATACATACAATTTAGAAATATTTATGGCTATTTTACTTGCATCCTTTAGTTCAGGGGTCTCAAACTCAAGGCCCGGGGGCCAAATCCGGCCCGCGACTTCATTTTATGTGGCCCCGTAAGGACTTGCAAAGAATATAATACATTTATTATAGTTTGCCCATAAACTACATGTCCCACAATGCATCTCGTTCTGTGACATGCCACTGAAGAGACTTGCAATTATTTGCCCTGCACTTCTGCTTTCAGACGTAGTTATTATCCTATCCGATAATAATCCAATTCAGAGGCAATAATGTAATATAATACATTATTTTATATATATTTATTTATTTATTTATTATATTTATATATATATAGTTACAAACGGCTCTTTGAGTGCAACCTTTATACGAATGTGGCCCACGATGAAATTGAGTTTGACACCCCTGCTTTAGTTACTATAACCCTTTATGAACACAGTCAAAAGAAATGTCGTTGTACTTTGTATGATGACAACAGAGATGTATTCTATGTGTGTTTGTCCAGGATGTTTCTCTCTGTGTGTGTAGCAGCTATTGTTCTGGCTGTGTGTGAATGTATTTGTCGTGCAGTCAGAGGTGACTCTCTCTCTCTCTCTCCCCCCCCCCCCCCCCCCCTCAGACCTTCACAGCTTGGTGTAACTCCCACTTGAGGAAAGCCGGGACAGCGATCGAGAACATTGAAGAGGATTTTAAAAATGGCCTCAAACTCATGCTGCTGCTGGAGGTCATATCAGGTGGATCTCATCAACCCACGCACACATTTATGGGCTACATACTGAGTCACCGTGGATGATTTCCTGGTTTCTAATCCGGTTTTATCGTTTTCTTTGTACACAAGGCACATTTAGATTATCTGACACTTTCGTTGTAGATGTGATACAGATCATTATCTCATTATCTGTGCCTTTTCCCTAGTTTTATCCATCAGTTTAGCATTTTCTAAACTGTAGTAACGTCTTTACTCGTTAGCATAGTTTCTAGAGATACAGGAACAGGGGGAAACATGTCGAACCTACTTATTTGGAAGTGGAAATGAAATGTACCACACAGACTGACCATTGCATCACCCATATGAATGATAGCTAACCAGCTTAAATAGTCAAGCTTGGAGCTTTACATACACAAATATACTCTAGATCATTAGGGCTTTAACTAATGACTATTGCCGTTATTAATTCATCTGCCAGTTATTTTCTACTGTCTAAATGTCAGCCAAGTTGTATCCAAACACATCCATCAGTTAAAAGCAGCACATCCTCCCATTGAAGAAGCAGGAGCCAGGTAAAGTGTTCATCCCATAATAGTGTTGCCTCTGCTAAATGATTTGTTTTCTCTACTCTTAGGTGAGAGGCTGCCCAAACCCGACAAAGGCAAGATGCGTTTCCACAAGATCGCCAACGTGAACAAAGCTCTGGACTTCATCTGCAGCAAGGGCGTGAAGCTGGTGTCCATCGGTGCTGAGGGTGAGAGTCCTGCTCTTCTCCCGCTGCGACCTATACCAAGGTCACAGCGTATTTGCATTTCTTAGACCTATGTTTGAGCTCCAGATGGTCACAGCGTCGGGAGGGTTCAGATAAGAGGAGTCAGGGAGCCGCAATACACAAGAGCTGTCATGTATTCTTTCATTTACTCTAAGAGACAACTCGTTCATTAATATATCAAATCACTTCTGCCCTTCTTGACTAATGTTGTTGGATACATCATTCAAACATGTTATTACTTCAAAGATGAATGATTGAATATGGTTAAAGAGACCTACAGGGAAATAAACGAAAGCGAGCAGAGGATACTGTTGCGTGTTAACTCAGGTCATTCAAACAAACAACGGTAACTGAAATGGAGCGTTTCTTCGGCAGCGAAAAGGTTCGACTTTGACGTTTCTAATGAATATTTAACGCTCAGATTTAGTCTGTTAAATCTCACTGAAAACTTTCCACCCCGCTGAGTTTAGTCAGTCGAACGTCAAACTCCGAAAACATTCACACCGCAGCACTTCAAAGCCACTTAGACCGTTTTCATGTGACTTCCAGTTTCTTCTCCTCTCCAATTGCAGTCAAGAATATCTCTTTGAGCCCTGAGGCCGCATGAAGTTCAGTTAGTCTCCTCAGCAGCAGCCTCAGGGCGGACTGTTCAACCTGTCTCAGTAGCAGACTCACATCCTCACAACCCAGAGGCCTGCCTTACGCTCTTATATCATGTGTCCTTATTGCCCCTGATGGATTATATGCTTGTGTTTTTGCAGAAATTACTGACGGCAATGGGAAGATGACTCTTGGTATGATCTGGACCATCATCCTGCGTTTTGCCATCCAGGACATCTCTGTGGAAGGTGTGTGTGTGTGTGTGTGCGTGCGTGCGCGCGCGTGTGTGCGTTTACATCACATTAACATCCAAAACAGGAAGTAAAATGTTGTTTCTGTTAAATATGCTTATAACCCTGACCCTAAGAAACATGTGTTAACAGGTGAACTTAAGAAGTGCTGGTAGATTAGCTCTGTTTCCATTCTTTATGCTAAGCTATGCTAACCAACTGCTCTTGTTTCATGTGTTGCCATCAGAGTGGTTTCATATTCTCATAAAACTCCTAGCAACAATGGGAATGGGTGTCTTTTAACAAAATGTCGGACTGTTCCTTTGAACTGTTATGGGACACTTTTAACTACTACAACAGGCCCTTTCAACAAACACTACTGAAGCTGACTGACGATAATCTCCATGTCGGTCACATGAGCACAACATACAGATCGTCTTTGTACTTCTCAATCACTATGTCACACTAATAAAGTGGAGGAAAAACAAGTTAGCCGTTGATCTCTTTAGAAAAATACACTGAATTCTCTTTTTGTCTCACACTAGAGTTTCACACATCAGTCACATGGTCACTAAGCTCTGCATCCTCATGTGTTACAGTTGTATATTTACCCTTGTGTGATTTGTGGCAGTAACGCACTCCTCTGAACTACGCGTGCTCCTCCTAGCCAACCTTCATGCTGGCAGGCCGCTCGGCTCACTGTAAATGTATAAAGAGTGCGACCTTGTTCGCTCTGTCCTGACCCTCAGTCCATCTTCTTGAACTCTCCCTTCATTGCTCCTGCTTCTTAATATCTTCTGCTGTCAAATATAGACTTTGCTATCTAACCTCTTCTCTCCACTAGAGCAGTAAACACAATCTGCTGTAGCTTCACTCTAAAAGCCAAGTTTGTAAACAGACAAAATCACCCCTTTTTTAACCCGATCTTGATCATTATGAAGGTTTCTTACATCCCTTTCCACATTACATCGTCTCTCAAAATGCCTTCTATTGCCTCCTTTCTTTTCCTTTCATCTGTGCCACAATGCTCACCATCCCCCCCCTTTTGCATTTCCCAGAGACCTCTGCTAAGGAGGGTCTGCTGCTGTGGTGCCAGAGGAAGACCGCCCCCTACAGGAACGTCAACGTGCAGAACTTCCACATCAGGTGGGTCGACAACGCCCGACGGTGGCATCAGCAGGGCACTGCATCCATCTTTATACTTTTCATTTATTCTCCACCTTTCACCAACTCTGTGTTCTTCTGAAAATCCAGATACCTTTTGATATGCCTCCTGTCCCTGCTTTGTCACCTACCTTTTTCCTTCTCCATTTGTCTCACGAATCCTCTCTGAAACCGTCTTCCTCCTCTTCCTCCTCTTCCTCCTCTTCTCGGGCTCAGTTGGAAGGACGGCCTGGCTCTGTGCGCCCTCATCCACAGACATAGACCTGACCTCATTGACTACTCCAAACTGAGAAAGGTGCCCTGTCCTTCCTTCCCTTTTTATCCACGGATTCATTTGCTTTATTTTCTCTCTTCGTACTGAATTAAGATGTCTGACACTCCCATCTATTTCCATCTGTTCGAAGAGAAGCGTTTCTTTGCATTTCCAGTGACATCCTGTGAGAATGTTCTGCACTATGACCTGAGTGTCTGCAAGATATCTATTTCATGACCCAACGCTGCATTTTCTAATTCACATTCATATATAATCCAGTGGCTGGTATTTGCAGTCACATACAAGTGCATTTGTTTGGTATAGATTTAAAAAGGAAACGTCAACACCCGTAGGATTATAGTTCTCATGTGCTGAAATTTTTTTGTAGTCACATAGGAAAGTGCAGACATCCTCCATCCAAAAGTGTTTGAAACAGCTACAGGAGGAAATGAGATTCACACTGAAAGACCACTTATAATACTGTTTTTTTTAACATTGTTAAATAGATTGTATACAGTGTACAGGTCTAGTTTCTGTCCTCAGCATGAACCCTAGTGTTATCCATCTTGTATTATTGGCAGTGCAGAGCTACCTGTCTGACAGTGCTCGTGTCTCCCTGCAGGACGACCCCATCGGTAACCTGAACACCGCCTTCGAGGTGGCTGAGAAGTTCCTGGACATCCCCAAGATGCTAGACGCTGAAGGTGTGTGTGTGTGTGTGTGTGTGTGTGTGTGTGTGTGTGGACCTGTGTGTGTGTGTGTGTGTGTGTGTGTGTGTGTGTGTGTGTGTGTGTGTGTGTGTGTGTGTGTGTGTGTGTGTGTGTGTGTGTGTGTGTGTGTGTGTGTGTGTGTGTGTGTGTGTGTGTGTGTGTGTGTGTGTGTGTGTGTGTGTGTGTGTGTGTGTGTGTGTGTGTGTGTGTGTGTGTGTGTGTGTGTGTGTGTGTGTGTGTGTGTCCTCTGCAGTAAAGTACAGTATGTGTTTCCACATGGTACGAAGGACGAGAGGTCCTTCACGATGAAGTTCAATCATTAGCATAAAACAATGCGTGAGTCACTTTAAGAGCATCCTTTGAAGTGGGGAACGTTCTCACCTCAGGGTAAATGGTAAGATGACTCGTACATATAAACAGTGAATCATAATGTTCTGTTCTTAAAGATAATGTATGTTTAAATGAAGAAAATCACCTTCTTAGTTAAATAAATAGCAATATCATTTTTTATTAAAATCCAAAGCTGCTTCCTAAAATATGAATGTGACTATTTGCGTGATTCCTCCTCACCACGGATGACCTTTCTTAAGATTTATATATTTTAATATGATCTTTGCTAATTGCCCTCCTCAGATATCGTGAACACACCCAAACCCGACGAGAAGGCCATCATGACCTACGTGTCCTGCTTCTACCACGCCTTCGCCGGCGCTGAGCAGGTCAGATCTTATTTTGTATACATACGTATATCTTATACAGGGCGGTGGTGGCGAAGTCCATAGGGACTTGGCTTGGCAACTGGAAGGTCACCAGTTCAAGTCCCGGAAAGACCAAGTGCTACCGAGGTGTCCCTGAGCAAGGCACCGTTCCCTACCCTCCCCGGGCGCTGAACATAATGGCAGCCCACTGCTCCTAACACTAGGATGGGCCAAATGCAGAGAAACTGTTTTGTTACATAGTACCTGTACTACGTAATGACAATAAGTTGAATCTTCTTCAATCTTCTTCTTCACTTAATATTCATGTTGTTGTAAAATATTTTGTAATAAAACACTCTTGGATCTTGTTGATTTCTTTATAAAAGCAGAACATGATGCATAAAACCCTGTCAAGAGGATATCTCAGCAGTTCTTCAGATACAGTCTTCTGGAGAAATACTAATCCATGTTGCGACGATGCGTTGTAAATGTATATTAATGGATGATTACTCGCTCCCTCAGGCTGAGACTGCTGCCAACCGTATCTGCAAGGTTCTGGCCGTCAACCAAGAGAATGAGAAGCTGATGGAGGAGTATGAGAAGCTGGCCAGTGAGGTGAGACCCCCCCCCCCCCCCACAAAACATCCTCTCTAACAACACCATGATGCACTGCTTTACACTTTGTGAGCACATCGATAGTGCACTACATTCTGAAGTAGTTTCAATAAGGTATAAGTTTCTTTGAAAATAGAACCTTAAGACTTTCATCACATATTGTGTTTGTGAAACCGGCAACAATGTCCTTGATATTTAAAAAAGACTTTTACCACAACTCAGCCGTGAGTGTGCTCGTACATATACAAATACACCACCTGAAAGATATATTAACTTAAGTATTTGACCTCGTTTAAATAATACAAAAAGTCCAGGATATAAAACGTAACAATGGAGACATTAATAATGGTCACGTTTCTCCCCAGCTGCTGGAGTGGATCCGCCGCACCATCCCCTGGCTGGAGAACCGCACGGCGGAGCAGACGATGCGCGCCATGCAGCAGAAGCTGGAGGATTTCCGTGACTACCGTCGCATCCACAAGCCGCCCCGCGTGCAGGAGAAGTGCCAGCTGGAGATCAACTTCAACACCCTGCAGACCAAGCTGAGGCTGAGCAACAGGCCCGCCTTCATGCCCTCCGAAGGCAAGATGGTGTCGGTGAGCACGGAGGATCTTTGTAGATCAACAGGCTTTGAATGTGTTGAAGGGTCACTACTTCCCGTGTTGCTTTACATCCCCTAAACTAAAGCCTGTCAAATCTTTCAAACCTTCTGTTTTTAAGATTGAACTGATTGAATGTTCTCTACACTTCAGATACAAACTACTCACTCAAACTAAAATAAGAAGGATGGAAAAATGCACAAGAAAGAAAGGGAATACTGAAAAGTACAGAACATGCTGAGCTATGTTGAAGTCAGCCAATAGAAGCTTCACTTCATTTCCTAATAATACCGCATACTCACACTTCGCTTATTTCAAATTCTCCCAAATCTACATCGATAGGAAAGTGTTCTCAAGGCTTCATTATTTCCATCTGAACACTTCATTCCCTCCAATAAGTGTCAGCAGAACCTTTGCAAGTCCCTGCTCTCAGTGTGCAGCGATGATAGAGCCTCTCTCTCCTGCAGGATATTGCCAACGCCTGGAAGGGGCTGGAGGGGGTGGAGAAGGGCTACGAGGAGTGGCTGCTGACGGAGATCCGCCGCCTGGAGAGACTCGACCACCTGGCTGAGAAGTTCAAGCAGAAGTGCTCCATGCACGAGTCCTGGACCGGAGGTAGGGCCACAGGAAGCTAGACAGAGTTCCAGGGGGCCGAGATCACGCTTTAATAGATCATTACACTTCCTGGCTACAATGCTGCTCTGCGTTGGACAAATTGTGAAAGTCACTGTATAGTTTATTGAAAGATGTCACATGTACAAATATTGTGAAAAGACACAATTCATCCTGTGGAAAAATATAAGAAACTCATCGCATAGTGTCAAAAAAAGTTCCAAGAAAACATGGAGAAAATAAATTAACAACTTATGTTGAAAATATGGAAAAAGTCATATCGAAATATTCGAAAAAAAGTTAAGTAATGAAAATATCTGAAATAAGAGATAATATTTTATGTTAAAAATATCATGAATATATATTAAAAAGTGTATCTGTATCGGTGGTGTTCATGAGGATAATAAACCACATGTGTGTTCCAGGTAAGGAGGAGCTGCTCTCCCAGAAGGACTACGAGTCGGCCTCCCTGATGGAGATCAGAGCTCTGATGAGGAAGCACGAGGCGTTCGAGAGCGACCTCGCCGCCCACCAGGACCGCGTGGAGCAGATCGCTGCCATCGCCCAGGAGCTCAAGTAAGAGGCTGGGACTCGGAGAGAGAGAGTCACACAGGGAACTCTAGTTGTTGATTGGCCAGCTCGTAGTCCTGTTGTGAACCCAGAAATGTTGAGTACCCAAAGTCTAATGTTAGAAATGAGTACGGGTCTACAGCACATAGTAACTGCCGGATGCTAACTTGCATACGTTGGGCAATTTGCACATTCAGCATACGTTTCGTTAATCAGCATTCTAGCCTATGCAGATAATAGTTAAATCAAGGCTTGGACGGTTTTGGACTGATCTAAAATCAGCCAGAAATGGATTCAGCGTCCTCAATTGCCACTAACGCCACTTCAGTGTCCGAACAATGCTCAAAATATGCAAGTTGGCATCCAGCAGTTTCTATGTGCCGGGGATCCGTCCTAAACGTTTCTAACATAACACGTTGTGCTACTCAACATGTCCGGGTTCACAGGGCTACACTCAGAGGGAGATGCAGGGACGTGTAGGAGGACAGGAGCAGGAAGCGACTGAAGAGTTTCAGGACTTCTAATTGTGTGTTTGAGAGATATGCGAGAGCGGGCGATGTGACCACAAAAGTAGAAAAGAGTGTAAAGCATATTAATGAGGGATAAAAAGATGAAAGGGAGATTCATGAAAGAGCAGAAACCTCTGATCTCACTTCATCCAGATTCCTCACAGACCGTTCGGATAGCATCTCTTTGATGTGATGCAGTGTTCGGCAACATAATGCTGAATATGTATGCGTGCCACACATCGTTACTTCTGAAAAAGATATCATGTTACTCAAAAGCAAAGTAGTTGTCCCCTGTATCGAAAGTGACCATGGTGTCCTCGTGGTCAGGTCATTGATAGTACAGGAAGATGAAGCTGGAAGCCTTTCCCGTGTTTGAAGGATTCTCCGTTCCTATCAGACCCTGGCGCTCCCACACATTTAATAATACATACTATCAACAGGAAGTGGTGTCATTACAGAACAGCTGATATCGTTGTGCTTTAGTTTTAAGACGAATCAGTGGAGTATGACATATTTTAACAAAGGGAGTACAAGTCGTCCAAATGTAGGTTTCTCCGTCTATAAATCCCACATTTAATTCGGACAAAGACCAACGTTTGAGCAGCTGAATCCAGGGTGAGATTAAAACTATTAATCAATTCTAAACATGGTATAAGATTAGGTTTTCTGTAAGGTACATGGAGAGATTAAAGTGAAGCAAGATAGTTCTCAGATGACCCCTCAATTTCAGAATCTGGGAATAAGCCAGAACATGTAATGGCACCAAGTATTCAAATGTTAGTTACAGCTACTTGGGAGTGTTGCTTTGGGAGCTATTTTGACAGAGTCTTTAAGAAGTGGCAGATGTTATAGATATTTATAAAATGCAACAAAGAAGATATTTTGTTTACTTCCTTTTTATCTCTCCTGATAATTAAAACAAAATCTCACAGCAAGTCAGTTTGGAATATAAAGTGCCTTTTTATATTGGTTACATTAACAGTCATTCATGCTGAGAAAATGGACTATTCTAAATATTCTGTACGTTAGATTGAAACTTTGATAGCGTATTTGTTATGGGTATATAGATGATTACTAATGCTGTGTGTGTCCTGCAGCGAGCTGGATTACCACGATGCCGCCTCAGTGAACGCTCGCTGCCAGGGCATCTGTGACCAGTGGGACAACCTTGGCACCCTGACCCAGAAGAGAAGGGACGCACTGGAGGTACAGCCCCACACAATGAAATATCAACACCCAGATCATTCGTAAAATAACAGCTATTCAGTTTAATAGCTGTCCACACCTGTTATCTTGTTAATAACGGTCTCCTTTTGTGTGTGTGTGTAGCGTGTGGAGAAGCTGTGGGAGACCATCGACCAGCTGTACCTGGAGTTCGCCAAGAGGGCGGCGCCTTTCAACAACTGGATGGACGGAGCCATGGAGGACCTGCAGGACATGTTCATCGTCCACAGCATCGAGGAGATCCAGGTACGATACATCCTTAATGTTGATTAAACCATGATAGGTAGCTGACGCTGACTGTTGTCCTACAGGACGTTCAAATATATAACAGAAGTAAAATCCTGACTGTGACCCCCCCCAGAGTCTGATCACCGCTCACGACCAGTTCAAAGCCACTCTGCCCGAGGCCGATAAGGAGCGCATGGCCACCATGGGGATCCACAACGAGATCCTGAAGATCGCCCAGACCTACGGCATCAAGCTGTCCGGAATCAACCCCTACACCAACCTCTCCCCCCAGGACATCAGCTCCAAGTGGGACGCGGTGAGTCACATCAAACACACCCTAGAGTCTTCGTAGGAAATCTAACATTAACTTTATTATGAATCAGTTAAAGTTTACGTTATGTCAACCTAGCCTAGATCGCTCTGTGTGCGGTCATCTGGCTCAGAAGTACAGTAGGTCAGAAATAGCGGCACTGAATACTGCAGGCTTAAAGCTTCTATCAAAAACCTAACTAGTTGATTAATTGTGTATCAAACTGGTACTCAGCTTTCACCGACTTAGTTTTAGCTAAAAAGTCAAAGAAAAGCTAATCTTCTAGTACCACAGGGTTACAGTGGTTGCATGTTTTTAGCACTAAAACCTCAATATATGGGTCTCTCTTTTGTTGTTGAAAGAAGCGTTTGTGACGTTGGTGCGTTTGATTTCTCCGCCTGCAGGTGAAGCACCTGGTTCCCCTCAGAGACCAAATGCTCCAGGAGGAGGTGGCCAGGCAGCAGGCCAACGAGAGGCTGAGGCGCCAGTTCGCCGCCCAGGCCAACATCATCGGGCCCTGGATCCAAACCAAGATGGAGGTACAGTGACACTACACTTTAACTTGAGAATATACAACAGAGGCAGATTAATAAAGATGTTTTTATTATAGGGCATTGACAACTGTGGACATGTTCTAATATAATGTTCACCAAGGTAGAAAAGTAGTAAACAGTGTTTGGAGTTGCATAACAAATAGATCTACCCATATACCTGCAGAACATGAATACATTTTAACCCCCCCCCCCCGCAGGAGATCAGCCACGTGTCTGTGGACATCGCGGGCTCCCTGGAGGAACAGATGAACACCCTGAAGCAGTACGAGGGGAACATCATCAACTACAAATCCAACATCGACAAGCTGGAGGGAGACCACCAGCTGAGCCAGGAGTCCCTCATCTTCGACAACAAGCACACCAACTACACCATGGAGGTACACTGCTGCCATGACGACCAGCGACATCACACCCTCCACCTGTTTTACCCCTTTATTAAAGTCCTGTCTTCTCTCCTCCTGCTCAGCATGTGCGTGTGGGCTGGGAACAGCTGCTCACCACCATCGCCAGAACCATCAACGAGGTGGAGAACCAGATCCTGACCCGCGACGCCAAGGGCATCAGCCAGGAGCAGCTCAACGAGTTCAGGGCCTCCTTCAACCACTTCGACAGGGTGACGCTTCATTAACACAGTCATACTAACAATGTGTGAGCTATTATCTAAACTAATACTTTGTGTCTCTTGCAGAAGAGAAACGGCATGATGGATCCAGACGACTTCCGTGCCTGCCTCATCTCCATGGGTTACGATCTGGTGAGTACAGCATGTCTCAGACCTTTGACCTGAGATCACTATAGTGATATGAGTTATGAACTGGTGCTCTCTGACAGGGTGAGGTGGAGTTTGCTCGCATCATGACTCTGGTGGACCCCAACAACACGGGCGTGGTGACCTTCCAGGCCTTCATCGACTTCATGACCCGCGAGACCGCTGAGACCGACACCGCAGAACAGGTCATGGCCTCCTTCAAGATCCTGGCTTCAGACAAGGTAAGCACACACACAGCAGACTGTTAGCTTAGCCACAACATGCTACACATAGGCAGTTTCAATACAGTCTAGTTGAATACCCAAATGTTTTGTTAGAAATGTATAGAAGGGTCCCGAGCAATTAGAAACTGCCGGATGCTAACTTGCATAAGTTGCGTTTATTAGCCTATGTGGACAACAGTAACCCAACATGCAAGTTAGCATCCGGCAGTTTCTAACAAAACGTTAGGGTACTCAACACTGGCATCTCGACTATATGTGTCTGTGCATTATAATAACCCCCTCTCTCCCCCCCACAGAACTACATCACGGTGGACGAGCTGCGCAGGGAGCTGCCCCCAGATCAGGCCGAGTACTGCATCAGCCGCATGACCAGGTACATCGGGGGGGACGGCGCCACCGGAGCCCTGGACTACATCTCCTTCTCCAGCGCCCTCTACGGGGAGAGCGACTTATAAAACACCCCCTCCTCCTCCTCCCCCCTTCTTCCCAGCTATCTCTCCTGTGTGGAGAGAGCCATTTAAACCCCCTACCACCGTCCCTCCTCTTTCAAATCTTAACTTTCTTCCCCTTCCCCCCCGTCCCTCCCTCCACACCCAAAAACACTGCCCCGAGAGGGGGAGAGTGGAAGGCTTTGCTCAGATCTTAGAAGCTGTTTGGACTGGCCAGCTCCACCCGGTCAGAGTGCGGGTATTGCACTGATTATGTAAGAAGCGTACATATGACCATACCTGCCTTTTGGAGACGTAACAGACGGTATGAGGAGGGAGTCGGTCAGGATTAAAGAGCTGTTACTTTGAGCAAAGCCTCCTGCTCTCCCCGCTCTCTCTCAGATGACATATTTTTTGTAGAAGGTTAATTAAAGAAGAAATCGTGATTAAAAAAACAAGCTGGTTGGTTGTGTGTTGTGCATGCAATGTTGACGTTTAGAAACGCTGTCTGTGTGAAACTCACCTTCATCACAAACGGTTTCCTCAGGAGCCTGAAACAGAGTTACAAAGTCAGTCTCAAACTGCTGACCTGAGGAGTCAACGTCAGGTCAGCAGGGAGGATGGGCCCAGGATTCAGAGAGCAAAGCACCGTGGGTAATATAGACAGGGAAGGGGACTGACGTAAGAATGAAGACAGATTGATCCCACAACCCTCTCAAAATGTAGGGGGGGGGGGCACGGAGGTGAAGGACATGAGAAGGAGAATCTAAAGTGTATGTGGAGCCAATAGGGTTTGTTTCCATTGAGGCTGCTCTGTATGTATGACGGAGATCATTTCACCTGTGCTCCATTCTCCTCCCTAACCCATCCATAGAAACTCACCTACACACTTTAAATTAAAACTACTCAACTTGGAATAAAAAAGAACAATTATATTACTAAAGTGCAGTTGTGTTGTTTTTTCACACTAACTAATATATAGGAATAATGATCTGCTAAAGGAACTATTCTAAGTTAAAGATAATACACCTGTCCTACCTTGAGTACGTAGTCACATGTCGGGGTCCCAGCAGAGGTGGGGGGGGAAGTCCAGGCCTCTCTCCTTGGTGAAGCGAATCCAGCGCTCCTCGTCCCCGCAGTGCGTCAGATACCTGCAGCCCATCGTCTGCTCAAAGGCACGCAGGTCACACCACAGCTGGAAGTCCTGCAGGAGGGCGGGACATGAAGGGGAACACAATATTAGACCAATCAGTTGCAGCACAATCACAGGTCAAATGTGGTGTAGTCAAATGACATTCAATCTAAAAAGCAGTCCTACACTTGTCTAACAGAAGGAGGGGTATTCATGAACACTACAGCAAGGTGATGATTATTTCTACAGAGCAATGAGCTGATGGAGCAGCTTCCTCACAAAACTAATCTCCTTATAATCCTGCTCATATCAGACTATACATATAGGTTACCTGCAGCCAGGGGTGTCCCAGAGCTTTGCCCACACTGAACCTGCGTCTGACCGACACCTGCAGCAGGTTGTTGATCAGACTCACCGCTAGAGAGAGAGAATGACAGAGACGATTTAATCAAACCGTGGATTCAAATCTGACCACTGCTGCCACCCAGTGGACACCAGGAACATTACAAGTGATCTAGTGTGCATAACATTAGCTATTTTGTTCCCAATGATAAAGACATTGAGAGGGAAAACAAAAGCATACAGCTGAATATATACGTCTTGCATTCAAGGACCCAGACATTTAAATTGCATTAATGAGCTATCAGTCTGAAAAAACAAACCTTGGGAAAATAATATCAATTGACTTCCTGCATTACAGACATTGGTTAAACGACTACAAGTCTAATATCCCTGTCCTTAAAGGCCAAATCTTCATAATCCAAAATTAAGTCGACCCACCCTCCAATGAGATAGAGGTCCAGGGTTGCCGTGGATACATGAAGGCTGCGTTGGTGATCTGCTGGCGGATGTCCTCGTCCTCATTGAAGGGGAAGGTGCCGCTCAGGCTCACGTACGTGATGACGCCCACAGACCACATGTCCAGAGAGCGGTTGTACCCGCTGCTGCTGATCACCTCCGGGGCGAGGTAGGCCGGCGTTCCCACCACCGAGCGGCGGAACGACTTCTCTCCGATGATCCGGGCGAAGCCGAAGTCACACAGCTTCACCTGAAACACACACAGAGAGAGAGGATGAGACGAGATGGAGAGACGAGGCGGTCTGAAACACTGAATAAAGCAGTGAGGAAGTGGCACCTGAGGGAAGGGGTCTGCAGAGGCCAGCAGCACGTTCTCTGGTTTCAGGTCGCAGTGAGCGATGTGTTTGAGGTGCAGATACCGCAGAGCCTCCAGGATCTGAAAAACACACACACACACATTTTTTATTAAACATCTAATGACCTCGAAACAATTTTTTAACCCCATCAGGTCCTTTTCTTTAGGTTGGGAACAGCTGTCTTTCAAGATACCATAAATGAATATGATTCTAAAAACGCCTCCTTGTATTGATGGGTGATGGTTGTTACCTGGGTGACGAGGAAGCGGGTGTTGCGTTCAGGGAGCCGGCCTCTCTCACTGGACAGGATCATCTCCAGCATGTCTCCATGGAGCTTCTCCATGACCACAAACACGTACTCTACCGTCTCGAACATCCCCTCCAGCAGGACCACGCCCAGGTGGGACAGATTCTGGACACACACACACACACATTAGATGACACTGCAGATGATGTGATGATGACCTCAGAGTGCAGCAGCCTCAGTACCTGCAGGATGGACACCTCGTTCCTCAGCTGCGTCTCCTGTTTGGTGGGGAAACGCGTCTTGTCGATGACTTTGATGGCGACCGGCCGACCCGACATCCTGTGAGTGCCTGAGGAGGGAGAAATAAGTCACTTATAACTTTTAATCTTTTTTTACATTGGGTTTAAAATAAGTCTTCCATGGAAATCATTCTAGAAAACAATAACTATTACATTTTTCTCTAGTTAGTCAATATTACATAGATTTTAGCAGAAGTAAGTAAAGGGGGTTTTAGTTAATTAAATAGCAATACTTTAAAGCCTGTGATCATTCAATCACCTTTGTAAACGACTCCAAACTGTCCCGAGCCCAGAACCTCGTCTGTGGAGATCTGATACACCGAGCTGATGTCCTGAACACACACACACACACACACCTTATCACCGCACTACACACTACGGTATGAACCATGAATTCTCTGTGATTAATTACAAATAATAAAAATTCTGAAGTATACAAGTTGTTCCTTACCATGCTGTCTCTTCGGGAATCATTATCTGTAATCACAGAAAAAAATATATTTAAGAAGTTATTTCTTTGTTTTAAAGTTGTTTCTCATTAGAAATCATATTTTTAACCTGTTAAGCCCCGAGCCTGTTTTTCAGGCCCCAGGCTCGAAAAGGACATTCCCAGAACAAATGACTATAACTTCACTTCTAAAAGGGGTAAATTAATAATTTCTTTTCTCAAAGCAAGGATAAACCTGCGAGTTGGATGTAGAAAAGTCAGAATCAATATAGCATTTTTTTATTTTAAAGTAAATTCAGATTGAATATAGTAAAGAATGTAAATTATAGTGTACGTGAAAACCACCCTTGAATGATGGGATAGTAGACTAAAAGCTTCAGGAATCCAAACTATAACATAATAAGTACTCTGTATCAAGATTGATGCAAAACATGTGACATTTGACCTTTTTTGACACATTGGATTAACCTTCAGCGTTTTCTCGTTTTAATGCCATTGAACGCAACTTTTGATCAGAAAACAACAAAGGTAAGACGTTTTGGACGTTTTGGCTCCGTAAAGCTAATTATTTTGTTTGTTGTCGTTTCGCCGGGAGTTGATCGCTCAGTGATGAGACTTGTATGTCTGGAATCTGTGAAATCTCAGCGTGCTAATCGATATCTTGTTTGTGCAGATCCGATAAGTAATAAGGGTATTTTAACGTGAGTTCTGTGCTAAGTGCGTCATTTTTTTCCGCTCAGGGCTAATTCAGAGCCTTTGTTATTACCCTTGTGATTTGTTTAGCTCAAAAGTGTTAATATTGTCTGAAAGCTGAGTTTCTTCCCGTTAAGTGGATATGACACATTCATAGTTTATTAAATGGTAAGTAGCCTCAGACGCCGCGTTTTGCCCCAGCCCGCGGGGCCGTGCGGTTTAACTGGTTTTAACCATATTTTAGTTTTAAAAACCCTGATATTGTTCACTATTCACATTAACTTAAGAAATACAATCTGAATTTCAATGGGATTAGTTTTGAGTTTGTTTAAACACACAGATTTTGAGTGATATTAATAAAAGGAAAAACATCATCTTTGTAACACCAACTCTAAAGGCTGTATGTTCTCGTTACATCCCATAATGACCCTCTCTCACCCTGCTCCTCCCCCCCCCCCACGCTGCTCTGCACCGGCATCAGGGCCTGGCGAATGGCGCTCTCCCAGACGGACGCTTCGTCTCCGGCCGCCACGCAGAACACCAGCGCCGCCGTCTCCACCTCCAGGGTGTGCCCGCTGTTGCCCGGCGACAGGGAGAGGTGGGCGGGGCCTCGGACCTGCAGCACCTCCGAGAGACTGATCTCCTGCAGGGGGAACACATCGGGTTATTATCTCCATCCTTAGTATGATCTCCTCTGGGCTCTGGAAACCTTCTTTGACATCTTTAAATATCGGATAAGACTTTGGTGTAATGAGTCTAATGACTGAACAATGGAAGGAGGTCCCTAAATACATTACAACATGGAAAGACTCCAAAAGAAGAGGGTTTGACAGATACTGATAAATCACTAAGTCATTATTGTTCAAAGGGTTAGGGATCTATTTGAATTCATTGTTTTTGTATTGATTTCTTTCACAAGCCACGAGTGTGATTAAAGGCTGATCCCACTGAATACATCCCTGCTCAGTTCTGCACCTTGTAGAACTTGGTGCTGCTCTCGTTCTGATACAGAGTGATGCTCTTCCAGTCCACGATCCAGTAGTGACGCTTCCTCTGAGAGACACACAGTATGTGGAGGGTTAATGCCTTTGATCATCAGTCTCTCCGACCTTCTGTCAGACTGGTCCACTTGTTTCATTTAGAGCTCACATTTATGTATGACTATATTTGGACTAGCATCAAATAGTGTTAGCAGTTAAACCTCATTTCTAAGTGATGTTGACAAACACATATTTGTCATACTTTCCAAATGTGCACTGAAAAGGTTCTTTGTTCAAAGTATCTGCCACTTTGAGTTGTGTACTGTTGCAGTGCCTTGACCCAAGTACACACTTCCCTCGTTCACTTATCCACAGCAGGTATAGTGTGTGTCTCACCAGTGTGTCGGTGTTGGTGTGGTGCAGCAGCCAGCCCTCCCTCAGGACCCCCCCCGCTCTCCTCTTGCTGTGATGCACCGACTGCACCAGCCTCATCAGGGGGATGTAGCTGCTGAAGCACGGACTGACGGAGGAACACAAGAGAAGGAGATTTAAAAACTCTAAATAAAGACTTCCTAAACGCTCCTCGTGATGTCACTACTCATTGAAGGAGTCATGCAGATGTGATATTGATGTAAAACAGGGAGATGAGTGTTGTCATGACGCTGTCTGGTGCCAGCAGGATGACATCATCAGAGTGGGACCTCTGACCTCATGGCCTCCCGCGGCTGCTCGTCCTGCTGGCCCTCGGCGGTGGATTCTCCGTCGGCGAACATCTCCTCCTCCGAGGTTTCCACCGTGCTGAGATCTGAGTCATCGTCCTCCGGGTCGGCAGGGCAGCTCTGACCCACCGCTGGGGATTCTGGGAAATTGACATCATGTGCAGAAGATATTAGGGATGCAACGTGTGATTATCGAGAAAAACAGTGCTGTTAAGTCTATAGATTAAAAATCACTTTCTGTTAACACATGTGATCACTCATTCCAGACAAGATGGACACCTTCAAAAGTGGCATTACAAATAAGAGTGATCCAACAGAAGCATAGTATGCTGAGGAATAATGAAATGGAATAATATGTTGAGAAGAGCCATAGACTATGTCAGAAATATAAAATAATAATTGACAAAAATCTGAAAATAATTGTATATTATATGCAAAAAAAAGTATAGTATATTTCTAATAAGATTATTTGTATTACATGATATCAGAGTATGTTCAAAAATATCATGAAATCACTCAGAGTATAGTGGAAAATAGTACATAGTATATCATGTCGACAAATATGTAAAAAAGTGATAAAGCGTGTTGAATATATCATAAACAAGTCATACAGTAGTAGCCTATAGTATGTTGACATAAATAAATGTTATATTATAGCATGAATGAAAGTCATAGATGATATAGTGGTTGGAAACAAGTCATAGTTGTTAAAAACTCACCCTCCCCGTTGGCGGCCCTCCTCTCTCCGGGACAGTCTCTGGGGACGAGCAGCTCGCAGCGCCGATGGCAGTTAAACCTGCAGTCTGAGGAGGAAACAACTACTTTTATTATTGTTTCATTTTGGGACACACCCCAGGCAGTAACTCAAATCAAACTAATGGCTACACAAGAGTGTTTCTGAACCTGTGATCCACAAACAGCTCATTAACGCCCGGATGCTGAGGAACAGAGCATCTCAACATTATGTTTCATATTCCATACATCCCTGAAAGTAGGCTTTAAAACACGTGTTGTTTAAATGGCTGAAGTCGACAAGATGAGGAAGTTCTTTAAAGCTCATGTAGTAAGTTAAGCTAGCTCTATCTATCTTAAGTTAGCTCTATCCCCTGAAGAAGACCATGCGTCTGAAAGTGCTTGATGTTAAATATCCTTCTCTTCTGTTGTGGAATCCCTTCTTTATGTTGCTGATAAAAGTGTGATAATGCAACACATGTTAGCATTGTATCCCAGATGGTACACCAATGTGGACATGTTGTTTAGCAGTACAGTATGTTCAAACACATTGAAGCTGTTGACCAAAGGAATCTGCTTGTTATTTATCTGTTGCTAATTTAGCTTAAACTAAAGTGCAATAATGCAACAAGTGGTCGAGTGATGTTGGCTCTTTGAGGCGGATACGGACATTTTAGAGTGTAAATAACCATAAAGTGAGTAAATGATCTAAAGCCTATTCATTACTGTAGAGTTGTAGTTTCTCTTGTCTTTAGTACTCCAGCTGTAACTGTGTCCCAGTTTGTCTTATCACCACGTCTTTAGACCGTGCAGTTTGCAGCCCCAGCCCACTGACCTGAGCACTGCAGGCCCTGCCTGAAGAGCCCCCTGAGCAGCCGGTGGCAGTGCTGGCACACGGTGGGTTTGGTGTAGCTGTGGATGTGGAAGGTGTGAGGAACCTGAGCCGGGCTGGAGTCCCCGTACCCGACCACCAGCCACACCGGGGCCTCGGCCCAGGACGGGGGTCTGGAGGAGGGCTTCGTCATGCTGATCTGGAGAGGCGGAGATTCAAAGGCTTTACGTCATAGTGTCTATCTGCCCAACAGTGCAGCATACTCATACTTAGGATACTTTCAGAGGGTTCCAGAGAGCGTGTAGGAGAGAATGTTCCTCACCTCCTCCAGACTGCCTCCTGCCTGGTTGGACAGGGAGTGTGAGCGGGGCCGCCGGGGGGGAAACAGGGAGAGGCTGGTGCTGACCTGTCGATGAGCCCGACTGCAGTCATTGGGCAGGAGGAAGGCACAGCGCTTATGGAAGTCTAACCCACAACCTGCACACGGGGGGGGAGGGGGGGGGGGGGGGGGGGGGGGGGATTTGACATCAGACGCTGGAAGACACATTTTTGCACCACATTTCGTCACGCTGTAAAAAGGGGGTGTGGCTTACCGTCACATTTGAGTCCCTGTCGGACGAGGCCCCACAGCATCTCCCCACAGTGGTGGCAGAAGGTGGGGGTCCGGTACGAGTGGACCACCAGGGAGTGGGGGCGGATCCTCATCTCAGTCACTGTCGCTGATCCTGAGTCAGATTGGAGTAAAGAGAAATATCCCGTGGACAGAAGTTTTTTAATCATGGATTGCTTCCATTTCTCTTAAATTACAAATTGATAGCTAGAAATAAAGTGCAGATTATGTAACTTTACGTTATCTTACAAAACTTCTCCGCATCAGAAACAAATATTTTGGGACCATTAAAAAGCTAAGGATAGATTTGATTTGAGCTTATAAATGTTTTTGTAAAACATTCTCTTAGCTTCAGGATGTGTTTGTAAGACATCCTGTCAATCACTTCTGTTTTTGTGTTAGGGTGATTTTGATGGTACTTTTTGAAACGTTTGTGATTGAAATGACTTGAAAACAGCTACTAACTAACTGAAAGATAATTGTATAATACAGAAACATGTTCTCCTGGCTCTGAGCCGTTGCCCACCTGCGACGATGACCTCGATGAGGTCTCCGTCCCGCAGCTCGTCTTCATCAGTGAGGCGCTGCAGCAGCTGCTCTGAAGAGGAGTCATGTCTGAAGAGCAGCACCTTCTCCCCGAGGCCGACCACACTGCACTCTGGAGCCTGAACACACACACACACACACACTATATGTATGGAGAGTCCTCCTCCGACTTATGTGGATTAACCCTCCCTGTGGACGATGGTGTTCACTAGCATGTACTTTATACGTTTCTTCTAAATACTTGTTATATTTAGCATCTATTGCAATGTTTATACTACATGTTGTTTGGTAAACACGAAGAGCATCTATGTGTTTTCCTTCACTACCGTTTTGTGTCGGTTAGTGTGCAGTGAAACACATCCTTCAGACGGGCTGACCTGCTGCCTGGAAACTGAAGCAAAGCCTCAAGTCAAAAGAAGTGTGTGTGTGTGTGTGTGTGTGTGTGTGTGTGTGTGTGTGTGTGTACAGCGGGGGGGAGGCCGTGGTTGGAAAGTTTGCTGTGCTCTTGTCGACCACAAAGTCCCTGAGAGGGAGGCAGTGAGTAGACCCGAGGACAACACCTGCATCATCTAACCCCAACTCACTTTAAACCGCCCGAGTGCAGATTTCAATGTTCACAAAGATGATTGGTCCTGTTTTTAGAAATACAGTTTGGTGATATCGAGGCTCTGAATGGATGTTGTGTCAAATCAAATCTTGAGTCTGGTTGTGTTACACGTGCCTGTCATGTAGCCGACTTAAAAATATCTAATTTAAGATAAGATGATAAGATTTCATCCCAAATGGGGAATGTTAAATGGACCTGCTTTAACCGTGCACGTGCATTACACAACATCCTGCTAACTCAGTGACATGAGAAGAAACTATAGCAGCCTACAGTCCTCCATCATGCATGTGGTGACCTTCACTTCCTCAAAACGTCCCCTAAACATCATCAAAGTAGGACTTTCTTTGAAGCAGATTTTCAGTCTAAGATTAACTACTTTTATTTCTAACAACGCTTTTCAGGACCTTGTTCTTCATAGTTTGAAGCAGATATGGGTTCAGTAGACTATGTCTGATCCACTGCATGCTTACCCTTGATATACTTCAGCAGTGGCATTACATGAGACCTCCACCTCACCTTGCGCTCGATGATCTCCGCAGCGAGCCTCCTGGCATGGCGGTAGCTCAGGTTTCCAGCCGGGACTCGAACCAACTCCCTGAACAGGCCGAGCTGGAACTGGACCAGAGCCGGGGCCGAGACACTGCTGGGGCTGGAGGGGGGTGCTGCGGACATGGAGGAAGATCCTGAGGACACGTGGGATTAGATTAAGGATGACGTGCAGATTTGAATTGGAGTTTTTCATAAAAATGGACAAACTCGAAGTAAAACAGAGAAAAAGTAGATATTTTTGTCTAAATCGCGTCTCAAAAGAAAGCAAACCAGGCCTTTTGGACTTTTGATTGAGAATAAGCTTAAAAAAATAGCTAAGGATGTCATTTGTATTTCTTTTTTAGCAGATCAACTTTCAGAACCTCAAAAGGAATCACTAGTGACAAAGTAAGTGACACATTTCAAGTAGCAAATATATTTGTACCACTCAAATGTGATATTAAATACTTATAAGAGTAAAAAACATGATAGGACACGTCTAAAAATACAGTATGAGCAAGATATCAGGTGACAGAGTTAATTATCTTAAGCTTGAGTTAATTCAAATGTAAAATTGTGAAAAAACTGATCATTAGTAACCTTACTTAGTAACCCTGGTCCCGAGCTCCGATCTGTCCCCACCAGGATAGTATCTCAGCGATGACACAGCTGATCACTCTCTCATTGTGCTGCAGATTCTCGGCACGGTGGGTTTGGTTTCCTATTTGCGGGGCTCGGCTGCGAAGACACAGGAAGCTACAGCGCGAGACGCTGCAGCGCACCCCCCCCCCTCCTCTGTGAAACTCACACACTTTGAAATGGTCAGTTTATAGGAAATAAAGGAGGCAGAATCAGTTTGAAAAGTGGAGTTTGTATTTATTGAACCTTTTGATAAAGTACACATTGAGTTGGCCCCTTCACAATGACACCCATCCGCAGTATAGCACACACACATGCCCATCGATCTAGAACATTTGCCATCTGAGTCAAAACTCCACAAATATTAGAGGGAAATCTTTCAGAACATTTACAACCATAGCAGTTTTAGATTATTGTGCTTAATATTTATGGAGCTATTAATACACAGTCAGACGAATGACAGACGCTTCCAGCAAACCAACCCAGAGGTGAATACGTGATGATCGGTAGAGGGTTGCTCAGTGTCACAGTCAGGAAGTAGACTAGTCCTACACATTATCATTCTGATGTGAACACACATATAAAGGATTGCTCTGTACATTATTTGCTGCGGACGACACTTAACGCACTTTTCCTCCCGCAACGTCTTTCCATACCATCATTTCCTTTTCCTGCCTCAGCACTTACTTGAGGCCTTCTTTCCTTCATGCGTTCACTTCTACATTACGATCTAAAACCTGCACCACGGCGCACAATCAGAAGCTGACAGATCAAGCACTTTCATTATTTTGGAGTCAGCAATGTGACGTCATCAAAAGGTGATTTTAAGAAAGGGCCGGAGTCAGGTTGTTGGGGAATTTGGCGATGGTGTGCATGCACCGTCGTGGACAAAATGCAACAATCCTGCATCCTCCCGTCTTAGAAATCTAACTCAGATTGTCAGGAGTTTCCCTTTCTACGAGTAAACAAAGTTGTTGTTCTTGACAATCTGATCCCAGGCCAGTTGAAGCGACGCCACAACTTGCCGAGGCTAAACTCGAGTTCGCATGAGAACACGCGTACATTCTGTGGACAGTTCTCTTGGTATTGGTCTCATTTTTGGTGGAAACAGCACAATACAAACATCCAGTGTGAAAGCCACCGGATCCCACAATCGATATGTAATTGAACATTCAAATGATTATCAGTACCTTTAACATAAAAAGCTCAGATCAAAAACAGGAAACACAAATCATCAGGAGGGGCAACACGTCACACTGAGGATTGTTCCGTAGAAAACGATACAGGAGGAAACCGTTCACAAGAGGAATACATGAACACGCTGTTGATGCACTGCACCAGCTTTGATACGATAGTTACCCTTATTCCTACATGGATTATGCTTTAGAAATATTATGGCAGTAAGCCTGGACGTGTTTTGTGAGGACCTGAAAGTAATGTTTTATTCAACTTATTTTCCAGTAGGTAGTATTGAGGAGACATTGTAAATATAATTTCAAATGAACTTTCTGACACTTTTATATCAAAGTTTAAAGAATGACTGATATAAACATGACCAGCAGAGGGCGCCGTAGGGGCTCAAAGTGCATTACGACTAAACTGAACCATGAGTCAGCAGAATTCAGAGATTGAGGTACTTTTTAGGAACTTTTCATATTTCTTTGTTTTCCAGTTCTCCCCCTTTTAGATTAGAAGTATTTTCTTAGACCCAATAAAGTGTAAACCAAAAAAAAAGTGCACTATTTACAAGGAAAGAAACATCAAATAATTTAAAACTGTATATACATAAAACAACAAGAAAGGCAAACAGTGAGGCTTACATGGTTAGTGCTAATTTTGAAAAATCTTCTTAAATACCTCTGCTATCCTCGTTTAAATCAAAGCGGACGGTACCATTTGGACCGTCTGTGATATGCATGGAATGGGCGGTTAGCAATCGGGAGATACTCCATGCTACTGGTGAGATATACAGAGTGCAAACGCTCCTCTCTGACCTGGAACCGGAGTACATTTAGCCTACGAGTGTCTGCACACTAAACACGGGACTCATCACGATGTGGATATACGCCACGGAGCTAAAACACGATGCGTTCAGGTGCAGACATTCCACCTTCTAGTAAGCAGCATGCTGATTAATGTGTATCTAAATATTCTCTTTAGTGATTGATGGCAGCGTTTTGTACAGCGAAGCAGCGACCGTGTCTAAACAGGATGACGCTACGTGAGGTGGTGTTTTCTCTCTCTCAGTGTTCTTTAAAAAATATGCTGCAGGTGCAAGTGTCTGATCTCGCTTTAGAGTGTGGATCAAACCAAGCTGCAAACAGCCTCTCCTCAGTCCCGCCTCCTCTATCGGCCTAGCCAATCAGGGAGCTGCGTCTGGATAGGTCCACGTTGCTGGAGCTGAGTCCCCTGCAGTCCGAGAGGCCGGGGGGGGCGTCCTAAAAACAGAACAGTAAATCTTATAACTTCTGTTGGACATTGTCAGGTAATTACTATATTATATTTTTATAATAATTGAACTTCGTACCTGTGTGGTCTCCTCAGTGCTCTTGTTGAGGAAGTTGAGGGAGCTTGCTCTCTTCATTCTGAGGAAAGCAAGACATCAAACAATTAGCCTAAAGCATTTAAACATGTCAGAATGATGTCTGAGAAAAACAACCAGTAGTTTATTTATCCTTCGTAAGTCTCCTTACTTACAGTTTTCAGAGATCTTATGTCATTGTAACACGCTCCAATACTTTTCTTAAATTCAGAAATACGTCACATTATGATTTTTAAAGATAAGTGAAAGTAACATTTTTACATTTTTCTAAAGCTTTCAGCCACATCCACTCCCTTCTTTAGCTCATAGAGGAGGTCCAAATATGTTGACCTTAAAATAACCAATAACATGACCTTTTAATCTCATTGGAAATTGTCGGACAAAAAAACGATTTGAAAAGACGGCTTATGTTTGGATCCCCCGTTAGCTGCAACATTGAAGTAGCTATTGGTCCTGGGCTCTGCATTACTTTTGGGAATGTTACATTTTAATGAACAAAATCATCATTAGCACAATTTAAGTCATTCGTTACAGCCTAACTCCTAACAGCTGACTGTGTCCACGTGTTCGCAGTGAGTGTGAAGTTACCCTGGGTTCCGTGGCTCCTGAGGGCCGCTCCCCTGCAGCTTCTTCACCAGCATCTCGCTGCTCCTCCTCAGGGCGTCACGGATCTTCCCGAAGGAGCCGCTGCGCCGCAGAGACCCGTTCCCATCCTGAAGGGAACATGAAGCAGAACACCAAGTCAGCATTTACTGGACTCATGGAATATTAAGCACACTTCCTCTGGCTCCCTTCTCATGTTTGATCACAGCTTTGACACTTGTACATTTAATATGACTCGTGTTGACCGTGTCCTTTACACCATGATCTTATTAAAACAGGGCTTAGTGTTACAGTTATCAATTAGTGTCCATACACTGACCCCGTTCCACTCCGCGGAGTCCTCGCCCTCGCTCTGCCCCCGCGGCCCGTTGATTCCCTCCCTGCTGTGTCGTCTGTCGCCCCCTCCGCCCCCCCCGTCCTTCAGCAGCTCCACCACCTTACTCTGGTTAATGGCATCGATTCCCTGAAAGACAGAGACACAAAGATCAGAGAGAAAAGTACAGCTTCTTCACACAATGGCCGCACAGCAGGTCTTTATTACAATGTACACACATTAGCTCCATGACTGATCTGTAAATCATACTTTATGGGCGTATAAATCTCCGCTGGACGCCTGTTCAACTAATCAGGCTTCTCAACTGAAAGGGCCCAGACGGCTAATCTAACAGCAGTAACTCAGCAGTCTGTGTGTGTGTGTGTGTGTGTGTACCTGTTTACGGGTCTTGCTGGCACACTCCTCCAGAGTTTCGGCCGCCTCCAGTTTGCCCTGACGACGGTACAGAGCCCCCAAGCTTTTCAGGGTTGTGTTCACTGTGGGGCTGAGAAAGAAAACGCAATGTTATTTATGTATTCACTTACATTCAATTTAGCATCTTTGTCAATAAAGCTAATGACATTTTCAAACAAATCATTATTTTTCTCAACTAGATTACATTTTTAATGAACTGTTAAACTCAAATTGGTTTGAGTTTGACTTTTGTATCCTGGTACAAGGAGTAGATTTGTACTATATTGGCGTCCTTAATCTTGTTATTGATACAGGGTATTTTGTTCGTTGTAATGTTCTCTCTTGATGAACACATTTACAGCCTGGTCATATCAAGACAGATTCAGTTAAGTCAGACAACCACAAGTACTCCAAAGACCATTACAATTCAACTGTATTTCAAAGTTTTATCATAAATAATTGTTATTTTCTTCATGTTTCCACTGAATGTAAACGTGTGACTCACCTGTCCACCTTGCAGGCCTTGTACCAGCTGCCATACTCTACATACGGGCCCGAGTCCTTACGTTTACCCTGAGAGAGAGAAAAACAAGAGGAAGATAAAGATACAAAAAGGCAGAGAAGTCATGTTTGAAACATTACACCACCAAAGCTTGTAAAACATGTCCCTGTTGTAATCTTTATAGTCTGCTGTTCTCCCTCATTACGCTGAACCGTCCCTTTCTATATTAACCTGCCTGCCAGAGCCGGGGATGAACGGAAACCATCAACGTTTATCACTGACCTTGCTCTCCTCTCTCTCCTCTGCGTGCATCCAGATTGGTTTGTTGTCATCTGCAAAATGAGGTCCAAAGAATATCAGAAATGATCTTTGACAGGATTCACTTTACAAGGTGATAGCAGAAACAAAACAAATAAGGAACATAACACATGGCTGAAAAGATATCAAGGACCCTTTGAATGACCTCAATTTTAAAGTGAAGCTTCTCTATCCATATATTAAGGAAATAACACAGTCTTGAATTAAAACCCATGCATTGCCACATTCCTGTCTGGTCCTCATAAGGGTTTGATAGGCTTAGAGCAGTAGAGGGACACATGGACATTAAGCCTCTCCACACGCTGCCATGGCCCCAAATAATCCTCAGATCCGCTGAGAGGACTGAGGGCCACGGGAGAACCATGGCTGTGCACAGACCACAACAACAATCACAAAACATAGCAATTTGTCAGAGGAATAGAAATGGGGATAGTCATGGATATATTCTGTTGTGAAATCAATCATTCTTCATGCCAAAAAGCCCCTTAACCCTCTGAGACCCACAGGGCCGTATACGATCCCAAATATCACGTTGTGTTCAAAGTGTCATAACCAGAGACATGCTGTGTTTTTCCCCTTAAACAGAAACGGCAATAAACAACTCTATTGAGTTTTTCATTGAGAGGCGTTTACTTATTTCGGTGAAACGAATGTGCGTAAAGTTTTAAAATAGGGATGCTCCGATCGATCGGTCACCGATCGAGATCGGCCGATACTCACTCTCTACCGATCGATCGGTGCTCTGTAAACCTGCCGATCGCAAGAGCCGATCGCATGACGTAAAATACATGACACTTTTCTCTGTGTGGCAAAACAAGCTCGCCAACATGGCTTCACCGGTCTGGCATTATTTGAAGGTGTCCGAAAAAGACAGTAAAATAGCGGAATGCAACGTGAAGCAGAAATCCTGCAGCTCCGCCCGCCGGACCGGTAAGCGGAGCGAAACACACAAGAGTTAGACGAACTAAAGATTTAAGTTGGTTAAAGGTCTAGCTCAGTCAAAATGGACATTTTATGGCAGATATTTTCCTTAAAGAACGACTAACTTTCCTTCAAGTAAAGCACAAGGGTTGTGTCATTGTGTTCACTCTAGAGAGGCTCAGCGGTCTACTCACTGTTGACGGATCCAAACTCCTTCTCGTGTGCTCTGGTCAGGATCTCTTTGTACAGAGCCTCAGCGTCTTTGAACTTCCCCTGCTTCAGGTAGCACGTCGCCTGAGGAGAACAATCTTTCAATTCACAAAATCCTCTTTGAAACAACAATAAAACACAGAATACGATGAGATTGCAGAGCAGAAAACAAATTAAAGTTACATTACTGTATATCAAATGTATAGTTAAAATCTCTCTTGAAGAGTCCTCACCAGGTTATTTTTGGTCTTGGCCACGTTGGGGTCATCGGCTCCCAGTTTGGACTCGTAGATCTCGAGGGCCCGTCTGTAGTAGTACTCCACCTCGTCGTACTTCCCCTGGTTCTGACACAGCAGCGCCAGGTTGTTCAGCTGCTTGGCTACATCTGGGTGGTACTTCCCCAACACCTGGAGACACATTGACACACATGGAGGTTTACATTAATGCTTTTAGTTGAAGAAGTACTCCGCTTTTGTGAATATGTATCGTTTATTTAAATGGTGGACTTTGTATAGAAAACATACTTTTATTACATTATGAGTCGGCGCTGTGGGTCTTTACCTTCTCTCTGATCTCCAGCGCTCTCTTGCACAGAGGTTCGGCCTCCTTATATTTCCCTCTCTTTCCGTACAGGACGGCCAGGTTGTTGAGGGTGGCGGCCACAGCGGGGTGATCCTTCCCCAGCGTCTTCTCTCTGATGGCCAGCGCGTCATTCAGCAGGTGAGCCGCCTCTTTGTACTTGTTCTGATCCCTGGAGGACAAACAGAACGACTCAAAGCTCTCAAATAAGACAAGATATACCGTCTTCATCCCAAATGGGGAAACGTTTGTAAATGTGGAATATACAGTATATACACATCCACTCCATTCCTCACCTGTACACCAGAGCCAGGATGTTGAGCATGGTGGCGACATCGGGGTGGTCGTGTCCGGATGTTTTCTCCAGGTCCTCCAGAGCCTGTTTGCAGAGCGGCACGGCCACCTCGTAGCGGCCTTGCGAGGCGTACTGGATCACCAGGTTGTGCAGCGTCCTGAGGCGGGCCGGGATCTCGTAGCCCCCCTGCTGAGCCGCCACCTCTCCGCTGGGCTGGGCTGTGAGGACAGGAGAGAGGATATTTAAATGTCTCCCTATCCGTCAAATAAACTGTTTTCTTCTCCAAATGTTTAATTCTTCGACTGTTTGGCTCTCAAAGCACCGCGTCTCCTTTCAACTCCTGAACCTGACATTTCTCTTGTGATCCTGATGTCTAGTTCCCAAACTAGAGCAACATTTAATTGAACTATAAAAGGTGGAATAAAGATGAGACAACATTTCTGAGAAGTATTATTCAGTTCTTCATAAATAAACAGACCAAACGGCAATTATGGGAAGCCCTACTCCCAGGCTAATGGAGCGGAGAGCTAACCGACCTGTACATTGAACCGCACCGCATTAGTGCCCGTCTGAGTGAAGCATCAACATGACCACATGTCCTGCTTCAAATCATTTATTTATCTTATCTAAACTATCTCCCAGTTTGACCGTTAAACTGTATGTTTTCCACTGACACAAGGAGCTGTGTGTGAAAACTTGAGAGAACAACTCGTGCCTGAGTTGAAATGACTATAAAGCTCAGGCCTCAGGGCAGCAGAGGCCTGAGGTGACTGTGAATGAAAGGAAGGACTGTATCCGGCTCTTATTTTGTAACTCTATGAATAGAAAAACTATGTGAAAGCAGATTCATATTTACACTCTATAAAATACCACAAGGAAGGATCTTACAACTTTAACTTAAATAAACCTATGAATTATAAAAGGGGTAAATCCAAGTGTAGCTTTGGTAAATATATAAATGTGATTTCTACCTCCTTCAGAAAGACTATCCCTCTATCTGACTTAACTTAAGACTGGTCATTCATAATGGAAGAAAGGTTAGCTATACAAAAGGACCGACTGCCTGAAGCAAAACCAATTATCTCTGCTTCCCGTGGTCTGCCACTGAAACACACCCTCCTCCAGCATCAGGCAAACTGGGATGGAAATCTTTTGTATGTTGGAGGTCGTTTCTGCCGAGTCACTTTACTCCTTCCTAAGGGCTCTGACTTTGAGGCTAAATAGCTCCTCCAGGCTTCCCTTTCAAATATTATTGCACTATTACCTTGAGTTGAAACAACGAGTCAGCTAAATGATTAATTCCATGAAAAAATATTTCATTTACAAGGATTAAAATAATCGATTTAATTGATTAAGTGACTTTTCAGGCAAAATAAAGCTGAATATTTGCTGCTTCCAGCTTCTGAAAGAGGAGGAGTGGCTCCTTCCTTGTGTGTTGTCTGACAGCAAATGGGGTTTTACATTTGTGGGTTTTAAACGCATGGTCAGACTTTCAAAGCATTATGCAATCTTGAGTTTGAGGAAAAACAATGTGTAGATTAATATATAAGGAGAATAAGCATTACTCACAGCCTATAAACCTTGTTAGCATCTCCTAAAGCACATACCTGGCCCCTGGTCGTCATCGTTGGGGAACAAGTCGTCCAGACTGTCCTTCGAAGTGTCTCCTCCACTTCCTCCCCCGCCAGAGCTCTGGTTCTTCTCCTCCGACGGAGACACGTCATCGTCAAACTTCTTGATCTGGTTCATGAACACCAGGTGCTTCTTCTCCTCCTCCAGCTGCGCCACGCTCTGCTCGCTGCGCTGCAGTTTGTGCTGCGTCCCGGCCAGCTCATCCCGCAGCCACTGGTTCTCCTGGCAGAGCCGGCGCACCTGAGCCCGCAGCTTCTGCTTCTCCGACTCCACGGCGCTCAGGTGGCTCGACAGGGCGATGATCACCTTTGACAAAAATGGGACATTTACACACTGTGGATTATTTTGACTTAATTACTGTAAGGACTCCGCTGATACATGAAGACTTATCCATCAAGAGTCAGAAAGCTTTATTCGGTGTCACACAGATGCCTGTGGAAGCAATGCCTATTTATTTATTTATTAACTTTGTGGATTGCTCATGTTTGTGCTAGTGGCTTTAAAAGGGGGTATGTTTTGTAGGGATTTATCTGTGTGGTTTTAAAATGTGTGTCATAAAGGATCCCTTGTGTTTTATCTGCAAACCAAACCTACCTACGCGTACAGATAAATAACCTGAACCTGGCTCAGTATCGTGTTACCTGTGCCTCTCCCAGGCCCAGCTCGATGGCCTCCAGACTCTTGCGCAGCAGGCCGGATTTCTCCTGCGCGGCGGGGGGCTGGGCGCAGTCCAGCAGCGAGTTGAGGATCTGGGCGTGTTCGCCGCGCAGCGTCTCCAGGCCCTGCATGACGGCCTTGGTGTTGAGGACGATCTCATCCTGGCTCAGGCGCTCCAGGGCTTCTTCACGAGGATACACCATTGTGGACATAGCCTGGTTTCATACGCACTGTGGGGAAAGGAAAGAGACATAGCAGATAAATGTTACAAGAAGGACGTTATTGGGGAAAGGAGACTGGTTTTTGCTGTGTGTGCGTTTTGTTTTTCACGTCTTGTACTGCTTGAAATTCTCACAATTCACACAAGGTCATGTACGGGAGGACAACAAAAAGAACGACAAGACAAAAAAGAAAGTAAGTTTCTCTTTCCCGCAGTGCTCCCTTTCTCTACAGTTTTAAAGAAGTCAAGGGCTAAACAATAGTTTACAGTTTCATAATAACCTTAGTAACCCTTGGGTAGTAAGGCGAGACGGCAAGGTGTGTGTGAGAGTATGAATAACACAGATTACTAAAAGAGGATTCCTCCGAGCTGGACAGTGACGCAGCACCAGTAAAGCCAATTAAAGTGAGACGCTGTCACATGACAGAGCTGCTCTACCCAGGAGACATTCACTCAGAGTGAGGTGATGATGTCAACATCAAACATTACAGGAGAACATTCTCAACTGACCCCTGATGTAGCGGAAAAGGACAACATTCAAACTGCTTGGATTAACAATATCTGGAAAGTTCCACATCAGGTTGTAGACAGAGCCCGGCCCAGTAAATAGTCACTTCCTTTCCTGCAGGTCTGAATATTGAGCAGCTGTAAAGGAGACCATTGCAGCAGGACAGAGGAGGCAATTGTGCAACATCGTGACTTTTTCTCTGTTCCTGCTTTCATGGAGGAGGTGCACCTGTTCTCCTCTCCCTCTCCCTCTCTCCCTTATTATGTGTCGATCTCTCTCACCCATCCTCCCCCCCCCCCTCCTCTTCCCTTCCGCCTCATACACTGACTGCAATGCACCAATATTCACACATCCTTTCAAATGCTTCGTTTGCAAAATGCATAGAGGTGAAAGTAAAGAAAATACTAAATTAAAGCATCCAGATATAATAATTTCGCTTATCCAGGCTTTTTTTTTACGTGTCTATTTTAAGCTACAAATGGATAGATGAGCCGGTGGATGGTCGAGGCCTGTGCCCGGGATGGGCGGCAGTGTTTGCCTTGGCATCATATCAATCAAGGTGACCGACAATGGAGAGGACTGATCAAAGAAAAAGGCAAAGCTTTTAAAGATGATTCCGAAAAAGAATCACTGAAAAAGCGTGAAAATGTCCCACATGTTTGTAAACAGTGCAGGCCCGAGCATCAAGATATTACATAAAAACACACTGATGCACATTATATTAGGCGACTGTATAGTATATACAATATGCAAAGATAAGAATATCACAAGATTCATTTTAAAAAGTGCTGTTTTATAGGTAAAAACACAGGCGAGGGGTGACTCGGATGACACATTTACGGACCTCGCCGAGGATGTAGCGTTTTATTTGACAGCTTGCTAAAATTATATCTATTTCAGCAACGTAACTATCGAATTCATGTAATTTCAATATTATTAATCCGTATATTTACCTTCATCGAAGACAAGTGCGATGCTTTCTGTCCTTCGAACAAAGCGTCAGGACAATGTTGTGATGCTCCGGACAAACTAGTGTCAAGTCTACCGACGTAAAATAAACTGCTTCCGGTTGTGTTTTTCAAATTAAAACCGTATTGTAGGTTGAAGTCGTCTGCAATGTAGGCCTATCAAACACGACGAAGTTTTAATTAAAGGCAGTGATGATTTAGCTAAGAAATTAATGTTAACGCCAGTTGGTTCGAAAAGCTAACCGTTCAATTACCGTTAATTCTAACTTTACTTTGGACGAAGCTAGGGGCTGTGAACTTCCGTTAGCTTACCTGTTTCGTTAATTTCACGCTACTCACGTTGTTTGTTTTGCACATGGAACACTAATATAGCTCCTTTATCACTTAGTTTAGCTAAATACGTTACTTCAAAATTCAGGCCGGCAGGAAAGCTATAATTAAACATGCCGGTACTGACTGGTTATCCCCTCAAAAACGTATATTCAGTAACAAAGAAGGATGTCATTTTTGATATGTCTCAAATGGGACAGCTAGGAGACGAAAAACGGCGGTTCTTCCACAATTTAACAATCAAAGATGAAGTAAAATGTCAAGATGAATTGTTGGCCATTTTCCAAACTGGGCGGGAAACCATCCTGCGCATGCGTACAGCCAAACTGGCGATCTAGCTAGCCTCCCATCGACTTAGTTCTTCTCATACAACTGATTTATTTTATATATAATTAATAAAGCATTCAAAATCATTTGAAATTGATCAAGTATATTGTCCCTAACTAATTCGGATTCAAAAAGTAAATAATTAAACACGTGTGTTCACTTAACAAGATGTAGTTAGAAGTGAAGCCTCTTGCTGTGCTCATACTCTTTGTGCTCCCATTCAAAGACGAACCAGGGCATCAGGGTAGTTAGTGAGAGGCCTTCTGTGTACAACTGACCTGCTTCACAATCATTATGTGCACGATTTATTTACAATGTCACTCTTTATATCACCTTCTAAAATACTACGATGACCCATTTTAATTGTTTACCATTAACATTTACAATGACTATCAACATATCTCAATATGTGGTGTATTTGCATTACACATTAATGTATTTTTTGTCCTGCATGATAACAACTATTTTCTGTTAAGTTTTATTGCAGTTTAACTAGCTTGTAAGTACTATGTACTTATTATGTTTGCTTATTTTTCCGTCATTTTGATTTCTTATTGCAAGCCCATTGCAAGCCCATTGTTTCCATAACTCAAATGGAAAGCATTAACAGCTAAATAAATGTTATATATTGAAATCTAACTGTTTAAGTAAGTATAAAGAGGCTATAAAAGCAACAAACGCATACACAAAAACATGAGGCTGAGCTACAAATCAGGAATATCTTTATTTAAAAAAACAAAATAATGAACACTTCCACTTTTCATCCCACATCTGTTTGATTGACAAACATAATCCTGAAAAAGCAGTTCTACAAAACATGTCAAATTAAGAAAAACAAAACAAAAAAACAGAGCTAGAATACAATATTACAAGTACTATCTGATATGTACAAGCATTATAGTTTATTATTATAATTATTGTTATAGGCAAAAGGCAAAGAAGCTGAAGACTGCTGCTGAAGAAACAATGGCATGTGCAAAATACTCTCCACAAGCTTAGGGCGCGCTGAGCAGAAATCAGCCAGACATCTACTGCTTAGGCAAATGTTGTTCCCATGAGGACATACGGCAGAATGTACAAGCTGTCAGGGAATATGGACAATATCATTTCAGGTGATTTTAGAAAGCTAAGCTTGCGGAAGCCTGGTGAAGAACGCTCTCATCGTCAGAGGTATATCTGAGGACGGTGGAGGGACAAGACACTGCTGATCACTGACGGAGATTATTGACGGACCAAACAGCTCCGAATCTCTAACCACGACTAGTCAAGGACAGAGGAACCATCGATACACCGTCACAAACACACACAGGTACAGGTAAAAACACCCAGGAACAAATTCAAGACTTACATACAGAACAACCAGAGTTTTTTTAAAGAGACTGTAGTAAAACGTGTAAACTGGAACTGTTGTTGATGAAAGATGAGAAAAAAGTTCCTCCAAACTTTGAAATGGTGACTTCAGATCAAGGATCGCTTTGTTGTTAATGAATTATCAGAGACCCAAAGAAACCCACACATCTAGCTGAGTAAAGTCACATTTTAGTTTTGGCAGTGATTTTGTTTAAAATTCCTTTCTTTCAGTAAAAAAGAAAATCCAAATTCAGTTCAATCACTGAGCGCCAGCTGACCTTTAACCTCTCTGTGAAGGCTCCAAGAGGAAGAGGCATCAATAAACTAGGCTTGTCTACCTTTAAGGAAACGTTTAGATTCACATCATTGTGATAATAACGCCAACAACACTACAAGGCAAAGAGCGTTTAGATAGTACACAGAGGACAATTTCCCATTCACTGTTATAGTTCAAGTTTAAAAAGATCAAGCACTTTTTATTCCATCTAGAAATGTTGGAAAGTGTTCTTGTTTTCAAATCAATTGTTGGGTTTGCCTTCATATTAAAACCTACTCAAAAGGAGCTTTCTAAGTCGCCACTAATGCCTTTATTGAATGTTAAGCTGTTACAATGCAAAAAGCGAATTAAAGGTGACATATGCTAATTGTTTAGGTTCATGCTCTATTGTTGGTTTCTACTGTAAACATGTCATATGTTTCAATGTTTTTAAAAAACTGTTACTTCTCTCGTACTTTCTGTTTGAATATACCTGTATTCACCCTCGGTCTGAAACGCTCTGTTTTAGCGCCTGTCTCTTTAAGAACCTTTCTGCTCTGATTGGTTGGCGTTTCTGGGGGCCTTAGATCCAAACCTTTCACATTGTAATAATAACTTAACATTAATAAAGTAATTAGTGGCCAATTATGAAAGCTTGTATGTGTTCGCTCTAAGAGGTCCTGTCCTGTGATGATTGGTTTTCTTATCAAAAGTCTTAGGGGTTAACTTTAATAACTACTTCTAAGCTTTTTAAGAGCAGGTGTTGGTATTTTAAAATGTAATTTATGTGGAATTAAAAAAATGCACATTACATTAACACTCACTGATATTAAGGAATAATGAAACCCTGTCTTTTTACCAACCCTTAACTAGTTCTCAACCTAAGTGTACACATTTCTAAATGGGCCATTAACTGTTTGCCACAAAAAAGTTTGGGTAATTCCACTGTTAATGTAGACTTTACAATGAATGCACTGGACTGGTGGGACCTTCAATGTGTAAAGTCAGTTTTAGGCCAAATAACCAAATGATCTAGCAACACATCTACTTGTGCCTCAAAAAAAATGCTATACATTCAAATATTTGGAAGGACTTATAATCAAACGACACCAAACTGAGTGTTTGTTCATCGGTGACGGACGAGCTGTTAGTCAAACAGCCAGTGAACTAACAAGCAAATCCTTTAGTTTGAAACCATCGTGTAACAGCTGCTGTAACACTGTGCTATCGACACAGGGAACAAATAAATCAAACTAACAACAAACGCATTTGAATCAAGACATTGGCATTAACACCATTAAAATACAAATTTGAATACTTTACTGGACATGGAGAGTTACGATGTAGGTGACACAAGGCAAAAAAACTGCTTTTAGACCACAACTGCAGATACATTCTTGGATTGAAATATAATTAAATTACTTTAATAAAACGTTATCTAACTAAGTACTTAGTTGTGGTAAAAATCTGCATCTGCCTTGTGCCACGATACAGTATGACCACTGCAGCCCTAATCAATGATGTTGATAATGACCACATCATCCACACAGTGCTCACACACACACACACACACACATACACACGGTAAAAAAAAGTATTCCTCCTATTTAGTGATTTTTTTTTGTCAACGTTTCCGACATTACATTTATTTCACCACACACACTGTTACCGGTTACTGTACTCTCACTAATTACCCCACGACATCTTAGAGAACGCATGTAGCAGACCTATGCCAAAAGTACTCACATCAACCCAAATATTTATTTATATTTTCCTGATGAAATTAACTATTATTGACGAGTCTTTAGAATAATGGAAAAAGCTTAAAAAATGAGATTTCCTTTGACCAGGTCTGCTGTTTTCACTGAAGTAAAAGCTGCCATCCTGTTGCCAATAAGGAACATTGTTTTGGGGACAACTGGCATACGACATTGTGCTTTATTGCAGGTGTTTAAAATCCTATATTTGCGGTGAAGATACTCATGGTGGTAAAGCAGAGTTTATCTTTTTCGACTTGTTTATGCATTTCATCGTTGCATACTCGCTTGTGTTGATCTATTTTGACCAGCCGTGCTCTGCCAACACCCAGATGTGTCTTTGTGAGTGCATAGCAAACGAGAAGATAAAGAAAACTGCACGTTGTAGTATCCCCTGCTTTGAAATCCTGGAACTCTTCACAAAAACGTACACTATGCATCACAAAACAGCCTCAAAAACTATTGTTCACAAGAGCACAATTAAAAAAAAAAGACACTTCCCATTTCTATATTATTTTCTGTTTGGCATTTGACATCCAAATCACTTATTTTGGTACAGAAAAAATATTTTAAATTATATGGAAGCCCTTAAAATAAAAATAATGGGCCTGTTTTTAACGGCATCTGTGGATGTATGTGAGGTGGAGGAAATCACATGCAAGCCTTTAGTTTGACTGCATTGTGTGAATACAGGAGCCTTTCCTTTGTGTTTTCAGCGACTCATGCATACACTGAAGGCCTGTTGTGTTTTTTATTTCGAGTTACTCTGTTTCGGCACGTGAGTGGTGTATCGGTTACTTTGGAGCATGCATGGGGCCTTGAGGAAAGCGAGAGTTTAGGGTTCGGTCTTTAAGGGCTTGAAATCGGTGAGTTGTTACATGCTATTGCATTCCATAGAACGGAAACGTAAATGGCAGTTAGCTAATAAACTTGTGCTGTAAGCCCCTTGTAAACACACACGCACACACACACACTGTACATTCACGTGTGCATGGACACTCGCCACACACACAAACACACACAAAAAGGGCATTAAAGTGACTAGTAACAACGCAGCACCCCAACACCACCCTCTTCCTCCTCCTGACGAATAAGACGACTGTAGCCAAAATGAAACTAAAGAAAGAAAAATTGTCCGGCCACTCGGTGTCTTCTCTCTGGTCTGAGGCGGGGTCTTTGCCGTGTTACGGGATCAAGGAGAGTCGAAGGTCAAGTCAGGGTCAGAGGAGTCGGCTGGTGCTCACCCCTAGGAGGGGGGCTTGCTGTAGCCGTAAAGTCCGACAGGAAAGTATTTGACGTGAGTGGGCCACTGAGCGGCGAGCTGGAAGAACTTCACGTCGTTCCACTCCACGCCGTCTATTGCCACTGCAGGGAAACAGAAACACTCGGCTGAATAACAGGAGGAGGACATTCCACTAATAGGAGAAAAGAGAAAAACAACTACGCTGTGTTCACACCAAATGCAATTCATCTGCTTAAAACATCAATATGAACACAAAGCAAACAGATTTAGCAGTCATTTAATCAGAATAAATGGATCAAAAGATTCCAAAATGACTTCCTCGTGATGCAGATTTGCGTTAAGCCTAAATTCACGAGTTGTCAGGTCCGTCCGCAAGATGACAAGCAAACAACTTTAAAAATGCTTGTTTTATGAATGGAGTTTCAGGGTTCGCTGAAGTTGTAGCTGCTCCATCAATATTCAAAATAACATCATTAACATGGGGCATAAATACGACCACATCGTCTGCATATTCGGGTTGCTTCTTTTGCCGTTTTCTTATTGGCTTTGTCTGTCATGGCACCATAATCCTCATAATCACCGATACAAACACACTCCAAAGGACTTGGAGGTCACCGTGTTATCCTTCAGGTTACCTTGGAGGAAGGTCTGTTGCTGCTTGGCGGAGCAGATGAGTCGGCTGATGCCTTCGATGACCTGGCTCTTTGAGTCCACGTCCTTCTCCTTTGGCTTCTTCCCCAGGAAGATGGTGGGAACTGCGGAGAGGCAGAGGGAAATAATCATGCAACTGGACCTAGAACACGAAAGAAGAGTTCCTCTCCCCTCTGAGGATATCCACTCTTTGGCTCCTCGTCTCACCTTTCTTGTTCTTCTCCTTGGTGACCACGGTCATGGCCATGGTGCTGACCTGGGCCTGCGTGTCGTTGCTGCCCTCCCCCGGTAGCCTGCTGACCTGCAGCGAGCGGAAGGCGCTCTTCAGGGTGTTCTTGCCGCCCGTGTCGCGCCTCTCGCCCTCCCGTCGCTTCTCCGCCAGAGACGCCAGCCAGTAGTCCACCTGCAGGCCGATGGCGTCCACGCCGTGAGACATGCTGGGACTCCTGAGGACGGAGAGAGTTATAGAAGCAGTTAGAGAGAAATGCAAGATCAGGAGGGCTCACAACTCCTTTTCTGGACCCTCACTCCAACTCTTTTGTATTATGTATCATCCTTTTCCCTTAACATATCTTTGTAGAATCCTTAAAGCTGAAGTTTTGTGTTAGATTCCATAAAAAACTGCTTAAGAAATACATATAGGCAATGGCACAAATTGTGAATATGATATGATATAAATATGATTTTGTGCCAACAGTAACTTCATTCCAAACTATTTTTAAAGAACATGGACTATATGAGATCTGATGCTTGAACCGAATGCATTCTGCAGAGGGTGGGATAGAAGATTAGATAAGACACAGCAGGAGAGACCGTCTGCAGCAGCAGGAGAAGAACATATCAAAGTATCCAGCAGAGGAAAACGGGACTGAAGTGTCAGAGAATACTGCTGCCAGAAACTCAATATTCAACATTTAACATAGATAAATTGTTTCTAGGTGTTAAAATATTTGTCTTTATTGAGAGTAACATCATTTATACATTTGAGAAAATAACATATTTTACCTTTTAATCCGCTATTTTGTTTTTAATTTGAAGGGCAATGGAATCATTTTACAATTGAGTTATTTTTAAGATGGATGTTTCTCCCCTGACCAAAGGGGTGATGAGGGATACATTCTGCATGAGGTAAGAACAAGAGGGGAAAGGAGAAATCATTCAGGTCACTCTTACCCTTGTACTGTCAGGACGCTGCCCATGGAGGGGGAGGAGGGGGGTGTGGCCGCCTCTTTAATCCCCGTGGGGGAGCCGTGGGAGGGGGGAGACGTGGAGGGGACGGCCAAGCTCACTGACATGCCCTCTTCTGTATCTCCTGGAGGATCACAGAAGAAAATGTACATTAGTAGCGCCTTTTATATTTTATTTAGACTCACAGTTCAATTCCTCTGTTTACAGTCCACATATTGATATTATAAAATAAAGTCAGTATTTCATTCCACTGTACATTATTTAATTTAACTTTCTGTTCGTCCTATTCCATTTTAGATGCATAGTAGTATACCTGGAATTCTTTCTTTCATATCTTAAGTAACCGTTCACTGACCTGTTGGAGAAGGACCCGACTCGATAAGACCAACTTTAACCACCTGGAAAACAAGAAGCAGAAATGTCTAAAATCAGCAACAATTCTTCGATTCAGATCTGATTTGGCAACCTCCAGCAATATATAGAGTAAATCTCACCCCTATGAAGGGAATAAACTTCTGGTAGGAGTCTTCATCTCGCCTGGAAAGAGAAAGGACACAGATTTGTGAGATCCACATCAAGGGTTCTTGCTGTGTGTTTTGTGTGACTCTGCACTCACGTCCTGTGTTTGCAGGTGAGCATGGCCTCAGCGATGGGCAGCTGGTGTGTGACCGTGGCTCCGCTGATGTACTGCGAGATTCTTGCCGCTACATCCAGCTGATCTGTGGAGGAGAGGGAAGTGTGTGTGTTAGTAGGGACCCAATATCACCCACATAGGTGTTCAATCAGGGCCTCATGGAGGGGGGAGGGGGTACCTGTCTGTGGGGGCTCAGAGCGGCTGAACACGTCTCTCCACGCCCCGTCCAGGAAGGAGGAGCTGTAGCGGTGGTCAAGGGCGCCGAGGTGCTTAGCAACCGGGTGTGAGCCTGATGGAGAAGATGGAGCAAAGTAATTGGACGGTAAGTGTTGGACAATACAGCACAATCATTGAAAACAAATGTAATAAAAGCACAGGTATGGTTCAAGATACTTTTTAAGATACTAGACGTTTATAACGGTCACATTTATCCCAATATGTATCCTCCATGGAAACAGCCGCAGACTCTCTTACCCAGAGGCACGACCAGGAAGCGCATGTGGTTGAGCCAATCGGAGGTCTTGTTAGCGAGCTGAGTGACAAAGAACTGCAGGATTGCTCCCAGGTAACTCTGGCTGCCCACCGCCGCCACCTTCACCGCCCTGGGCATGGACGAGTTACAGTTACAGCTATGGGGGGAGAGAAAGAGAGAGAGAAGGGGGAGGAACTGTTTAATTTGCAGTGATGTAAAACTATGGTAATGATCACATCTTAACATTTGAGAAGGAACACCAATTTTTTCGTTAATGATGAAGAAGTTAGAGGATGACCAAGTTATCCATGAATGAAAATACACTTTCCTGTTTCAAAACAAAAAACACAGAGCCTCTTAAGTGTATGTATTTGTCTCAGAATGGACACAATACAGATAACAGTCTGAATCCTAGTTCTTACAGTATATAACCACTTGGTAGCTCAACACCGTTTACTTTGACTGTATCACCTACTTTCCTTAATATGCTCTGGCAAGTCCAACAAAGTTAACTGAAGGGACAGATGGAGACAAAACAGTGAGGGGGAGAAATAGGTGAGATATACAAAGTATTGTTTTGGCATAAAGAGAAGTTTTAGATGTGGAGTCAGGAGGGCAAAGAGGAGGAGAGATGAAGCCTGAGGAGATGAGTCATCCTGCAAACCAAGGGATGGTCTGACTAGAAGTGTGTGTGTGTGTGTGTGTGTGTGTGTGTGTGTGTGTGTGTGTGTGTGTGTGTGTGTGTGTGTGTGTG
This sequence comes from Harpagifer antarcticus, assembly GCA_902827135.1. Taxonomy (NCBI): domain Eukaryota; kingdom Metazoa; phylum Chordata; class Actinopteri; order Perciformes; family Harpagiferidae; genus Harpagifer; species Harpagifer antarcticus. The sequence continues at coordinate 1,626,378 of CADEHL010000662.1, read as the reverse complement.
TGTGTGTATGTATGTATGTGTCTGTGTGTGTATGTGTGTGTATGTATGTGTGTGTGCATGTTATGTGTGTGTGTGTGTGTGTGTTAGCTTCTCACAATTTCTGGATGCGGGTGAGCACGGCCGACAGCACTGCCTGGATTTCGGCGGAGGAACACGTGCAGACCACCGGGTGTCTCTGTACCTGTAGCTGTTCTGCAACATACTGCACACACACACACGGAATAACGATGAAAACACACACCTAAAAATGTCTTTGGGGACATGCTTTACACACACACACACACACACACACACACACACACACACACACACACACACACACACACACACTTACCTGTCCTTGCCAGTCGGTGCCGTTTACCAGTATCAGGCTTTCGGGGAGAGCGGAGTCTGATAACAAAATCTGGTTCAGCTGGTCGTACACCACCTTCCTCAGGAGCTAAACACACACAAACACACACACACACACACACACACACACACACACACACACACACACACACACACACACACACAATGAGGTCATACACTTCCCTACAGCAACACATTTACTCTTCAGATGACTCATGAGCAAATCAATTATTCATTCCCGAGCTCCTGGGAGTCACAGATTATAGTTTGTGTTCTTTACTTTGGAAAAAAACTAAACAAAGAGGCGGACAAAGAACAAAGGCAGTTTTTTTTGTAAATGTCCGTCCTGCGACAGGATGGCTCATGTCCGTATGCTCCGGTAAAATGATTGTGTAGGTTGTGTAGAAAAGGATGGTAATTTACGGGCGTGCTGTGTCCCAGCTCCGGGGATCTCTCGGAGTCGGAGCTGTTGGTGCGCTCACTCAGAGGCTTGGACAGCTGTCTCTCCTTCATGGGGGTGCTGATGCGCTTCTGTCGGGGCGTGTTGCCTCCATCCAACCTGAGGGAGACGGAACAAAGGTGCAGCATGATTAAAACAAGCTCAAATTAAATCATAGATTGCCAAGATATTCAGTGTTGAATGCAGGAATAGATACAAATATGAACCTATCAATCATACAAATCTAAATGCCAAAAATATTTAAATAAAATGAAATATCTCAGTTTGGCACCATGTGTGTTTTTTATTGTGATTTGGGGTGATTGGTTACCTTGGTGATGGCATGGCCTGGGTTTCACTTTTGCTGCTCTTCAGAGGCGTACGGGGTTTCTCTGCCACTGACACCGTGATGCAGGGGCCCACCTCAGCAAACAGCTCCTGATCTGTTAGCTCCTACACACACACACACACACACACACACACTGCCAGTGTCAGAAAAAGGAGATACTCCGACTCTCCATTACCTTTTATTTCACTCTTTCTTCCGTTCTCTCCGTCTCTCTCAATCTGTCTCACTTACAGCGCAGATGGCAGCCAGTTCCAGATGGAGCGCTATTAACAAAGATCATTAACACACACACACACACACACACACAAAGAGTCATACCAGTGTATCAGTCTCAGATAGAGCCTCCTCCAGGTTGCGGCTGCGGGAGGTTTTCATCTTCTCTATAGGAGGCTGCTCCCCCTGCTGGGGAAACGAGGAAACTGCATTCAGTCTACAAGCTTAATGGGACTGGAGTTTTAGAAAATAAAGAAATTACAGAAGTTATTTTGCAGCAACAGGAAAATAACATTATAACCAATCTTTTTGACTGAATTGAAAGCAGATGTTTTCCACTGAAAAACGTATTTTCAGGAAGTGTGCAAACACTAGTCCCAACACTGAGAGGCTTACTTCAGCATTACTGTTAAAGAGGGAACTGCAGTGAAATCCATTCAGCACATTCAACACTCTTTCTATCGAGCAGATGGCGACCGTAAAAGAGCTATTGGATTCCTGCTCCATTAAGCAAACCTTTTTGAATTTTTTACATTTACACACCGCCCCCCCTGATGGGCCATTTTAATAGGCTTCACATTCTGGATGTTTCCCTCATCAATGCAGAGACGCATGTTGTGTTCAAGCTTCATTTAAAAGTGTTTCCTTCCAGTTCTTTATATCACTGTCTGCTATCTAGTACCACGGATAAACTGTCTGAAGCACTTTGTTGAATAAGTACTAGGTTAGGACTATGTGTTTATTGTGTAATTAAGAACACATTTATAATTACATCAACACATCTCACAGTGAAAACGGCCAGGATGTACAACATGTTTGAATAATTTGAGTAAAAAGTCTTTACAAAAAGAATCCCTTTATATCATCACTTTTTAAAGGCCAATATATCGTTTTTTTAAGAAAATAATTTGAATACAAATATATGTATATTGGTTGTATATTTTGACTGGCTGTGACTGGATCAAACAAAAAAAAGCTATTTATTTTCAGATTGTTGATTTAAGGCTAAGGTACATTGGCTATGTGTAGTCCTAGGTAAGTATTGTACCTGTATCACTAGTCCATTGTACACAATCTAAATGAGGTCTTGTCTGAAGTTGAACACCCTTTGGGAATAATAAAGATTAACTGCACTCAGCTCAATGGTTTAGGGTTTCTGGAGCGCCACATGAAAGCCCCACAGCTCACATAAGTTACATTCTTGCTGATGCTGCAGCGGCTGCTTCCTGGATCAGAGTTTCTCACCGGGCTGAAAGTGTCTCGACCTAAACTGCCTTTGCTGTTCAGGCTGCCGATCTCCGTCTGAGAGCTGGACTGAGACATTCCCTCGAAGAACGGCCTGAACACACAGACAGACAGAACATAAGAAAACAAATCTGTCTCCAGTATTGTGTCTTTCTTACAGCTTAGTTTGATATAGGGACATTACAGGTGATTATATAACATTAAACAGAAATGGGACAAATCAGCAGTGTCTCATGAGAGTCTATTTATATTGGACCATGTATTACATTACATTCAACACCATCAAATAGCGCTATTTTGAGCCATATTTTGAGGCTAAATGTACGCTGGGATCACAAGGAGGGAATACAAATAGGTTTGAATGCTACTCTTTGACTCTGTTATTAACATCCTAAAAATACACCTTCCTGGAGTTCATGACAAAGTGTACTCATATCTTTGAAGCAGATGCATCACATGTCCCTCCCATCTTTACTTCATGAAACTTGACTTTTAAATCCTATGTTTTAAATAAACCATTCGATATGAGATTTGAGGTTTTGGTTGACATTCAGATGAAAATAAAAAGGCAACCAACCAGATTGTGGTTCGACATAACCTAAAATAAACCTCAATACATGACGACGATGAGCAGGTTTCACCAACAGAGGGAGTCCTATCAGTGTTTTGGATGCAGCATGTATATATGTCTTTATATATGAGCCGTGTTGTAGGTTTGTGCAGCCACCTTAGTTTGGGTTTGGGTGTGCTGAGGATGCTGTCGGTCTCCTCCATCTCCGGCCCGCTGTCGCTGGGGTTGTACATCTCCAGACTGTCGTAGAGCTCGTCCAGGTCCTCCTCCACCTCCTGGATCTGCTCCCTCGACACGTGTTCCAGGCCGAAACCAACCTGGACGAGAAGCAGAGGAGATAAGTGACCGACATTCATGTGTGAAAACATTTCCAACCAGCTCTGATTGGTTCTGTTAACGCAAACAGAAGCTATGAAAAAACCACAACCTGCTCCCCTGAGAGGTGATAATCCCTACTGAGGAGACATATGTTGTTCCCAACTGTGGTACCAAACACACACTCTTTCCTGTTGACATCAGAATGCACTCACATGGCTGAGATTTCAACGACAGCAACAAGTAAATGTGTATAAGGATATATTTTAAAAGTAGTAACACAGGGAGAAAAATCATAAAGCAATTTTATTTTTAGAATCTCAATATAAGCAGAGCTCTTAATCAGAATCAAATACTGAGTTGCCTGAAATACTAAAAAATATATTCTTCTTAAACAGAAATAATAAATACTAATGAGAATGAGGTTCTTTTCACTACAATGACCAGTGCACTGCACATTGTCCCTTACATAAGCAGACATATACAGGTCTTTCTTGAATATTCTGATTGGTCAATAACAGAATTCTATGGTCTGTTATTTCTTAATAATAGACTGCTGGTATGAATAACAGGCCGTCACTATGGACGCAGTTCCATCTCGTAAAAAAGGGAGCGGTCTGATTGTTTCAGCAGAAGCAATAAAACAACAAAAACTATTTAAAACATTATTTTTTGTCAAATTATTCATTTCTTTAGCCTTGTAATTAGGCGGGTATTGTCGGCGAGGTGGTCCTTATTACAAAATAAGCCACTTCAGGGTGACCCAAGATGTATAAATATATGTTAATGGTAATTTAAGGTTAAGACAAACCAAAAACACACACACACACTCTGATGGACTCCAGAGGCACATAAACACATTTCTGTTCTATTTTAATTCGACAGTGTTTACTGTTTGAGCCGACTCCCGGTTGTTGTGCCACATCCCTCCCACACACCTCGCTACGTCTTCAAAGCCACAACATGTCGACTCCAGCAACAACCTCTGGAGCAAACACACACCCAAAGTGAAAGTGTGTGACAAAGCCGAAGCCACCTACCTCATCAGTGACTTTAAACCTTTTCAGCAAGGCGACAAACTTCTGCTTAATGTTGGGTTGCTGCGGAGAGAGGAAGAAGACAATGTGAGATTGATGTTCATATTTCTGTGTGTGAGGGAGGGGAAAGATGTGCTATTCATACTCGATGACTCAGAACAGCAGCACTTAATGGATACACCGCCAGGACATATTTATGCGTGTCACATAAAGTGTTACCTCTGCAGATGTTTCCGTGCATTTCATATTGTGTTATAAACTGGAATAGGAGAGGTTGTTCAGTCGACGCCTCCGAAGGCAGATGTTTGCCTGTTTAGTTATTGGACACACTGAGTCATTTGAAAGCAAGGTGGGAGCATTGATTAAAAGTGACTCAGCAGTTCAGGTTTTTTTAATGCGCACTTGAAGTCAAAAACATTGAAGAAACTTTATATCGACCACATTTTTCAATGGAGGATAGAAGATCTTCAGCTGTTTGAACTTTTATATTGTCGACTTTATTTTAACCTTGCAATATTTTATTACGTTGGGGCAAAGGAAACAAGTTGTTAGGACATATGACATTGCTGATATGAATAACGTGTTATCAGTTGCTTATTTACATATGCAGCAGCTATGGAGCGACATTAATATTCCTTTAGAGTTGTGTTTGTGTAAACGTGCCCAACTTAGCTCTGCTTTTGGTCTCTCCCTACCTCATATTTGACTCTTTGGCTGCTAAATGCTGCTTTGCGTTCATGACCCACTGTGTTTGTTTTTCTGGTACTGAGCCGGAAGTGTAAAGAGGTTTTTTAAAGCTTAAAGAAATAAGACAGCAATGCAAGTGATATTTAAAAAGTAGAGTTGTGAGCCGCCCAGCTTAACAATGAGCTGTGAAACTACATATTTAGACATCATCCATTTTAGTTTTGATTAAAAATGGGTACAAATCTTATTTAAAGAGGCCCTATCATGCTTTTTTGGGTGGGGGTTCCCTTTCCTGAGTGTTACATAGGTTTTTGTGCATGTAAATGGTCTTTGGTGGACAGTATTTGGATGTGTGGGAACACATTCGTTACAACAATGATGCTCCTTGTGTAAAATATTTTTGGTAGATAGAGGTCATATCAGCTGGGCAAAGCTTCCATCAGCGACATTATTGGATGTCTGAGTGGCTGTAGAGAGTTGTTTTGTTTTTGGGGGTCGAGTCCTCAATTGCTGTTAAAAATGTAAGAGCGATGACCTCATGCTGGACTGTGGTTATGATAATCATTCTGTGTATACGAGAAAACGGTCGGTTGAAATGGCTTTTGAGTGTGTCTAATGTGTGTGTGTTCATGCCCTCAAGCAGAGTAGAAATGATGGTTATTATGTGTATGTGTGTGTGTGTTATCCACAGGCGGTGGTGTTGGGGAGCAGCAGTGACAATCTCGCTGGGACTCCACAGGAGCGCTCCATTAATAACCTACTGAGACACAACACACACACACACACACACACACACACACACACACACACACACACACACACACACACACACACACACACACACACACACACACACACACACACACACACACACACACACACACACACACACACACACACACACACACACACACACACACACACACACACACACACACACACACACACACACACACACACACACACACACACACACACACACACACACACACACACACACACACACACACACACACACACACACACACACACACACACACACACACACACACACACACACACACACACACACACACACACTTCACTGCTTTCCCCTGGTCAAATTGAAGGTCAATTGTAATGTTCAGAGTTTCCAACACGTCTGATTGTTATTCTGGCTCCTGCTGATTGTTTGTGTAAATGTGTGTGTGAGAATGAGGCCATGCATTCCAATTATTGCGGGTGCTTGTGATTTGCTTCAACGTTTTCCTCCCAGAAAATTGGCCTAAACCTGAATGTATTGGGAGAGGGAGGAAATAGATTTTTGGAACAACAGAAAAGGGAGGAAGGGAGAGGCAGGGGAGGAGGAGGAGGAGAGGTTGAATAAGGTGAGGCAAGAGGCAGATGAGGGCGAGGGTTTCACTCGAGTCAAATCAATTTGACTTGAAAAGGCTTTTCACAAGCAGCTTTGCCACAAATTGCTTCGGAGACAAAACAAGCAGGACATCTAGAAAACAGATGGATAAAGGGAGGGAGGGAGAAAGGGGGGAGGATTGATGAGGTGAGAGAGGTGTTTCTCTTACTCGGGTGATTGCGGCGTTTGAAGGGAGCTTGCGCCTCGGCTTCTTCTTCCTCACCTCGTCCTCTTCGTCAAATAGATACTGAGAGAGAGGGAAAGTTATTACATTTTGGGTTTTAAAGGATAAGGGTTGCGATATCCTACATTTTTATTTCATTACTGTCCACAAATCCTATTAAAAAGACACAAAGGCAACAATAATTTGATCCCACTAACAAGTCAAGTCTGGGAGCGTCTATTGTTGCACTTGCTGACAATGTATGTTACTGTAATCCATTCTGCAAACAGAGCACAGTCCGCCAGCTGCAGATAAGCACTCGCTTAAATGAAGAATATTAATCCACAGCTTAAAATAGTACCCAAGAAAAAGCACTTTCTACCCTCGTTGGAGTAGATAAAGACTTCAGTGCCCAGCTTTTCTGTACAGAACAGAATGTAATAAATTAGCCTTTTATAAAACATTTCACTACGTGTTTGTCTGCCATTTTTAAATAGGAACTACAGGGACGAATAATGTCATAATTTTGGCTATTGTTTGATCGGCTATGTTAAAATTGCGCTACTGAGGGTTGGTATCATAGGCCTAATCCATCAAATTAGCAGGTTGTATACAAGCCAACTGTATTTTTAATTATCAGAACCACTTTCTTTTGAGGTAAAATTAAGAATTAAAACCAAAGATTTTAAAGTTTTTATTACATTTCCCTCCCAAGTTTAACTTTAGGCAAAAAAGCTATTGTTGAGAATTGCATCTAGCAAATTGAAGCACAGACAACAAATATAACGGCGTTATTTCCACGTTGCCAAACACACCTGTCCGTGGATGGGGTCGTCGCTGCCTTCCTGTTCTGACGAGTAGCTCTCTTCCTCTTCCTCGGAGTAGTTGTCGATGTCTGGAGAGCGATCTGCGGAGACAGAGGACGTTAGAGGAGACGGGAGGACAAAAAGGGGAGGAGAGACAAGATTTGTTGAGGTGTCATTCTCACCGGACATCTTTGCTTTGGGCCCCTCGTGGTCGATGGGCTGGCTGGACAGGGAGTAGACTCTGATCTCAGCGACGGGCACCGAGGCGTCCTTCAGCTGGCTGTGCAGCCCCAGGACCTGAGCCCCCTCGCTGGGGTGCTGCATCACCTGCACGGAGAAGACAACACACTACATGTTAGCATTTTCCTGTTTCATCTAGATAGCCTTCAACTGAAAAATCACAAGTTGATGCATTGTTAATCCCATTCAACATTTCAACAATTAAAACTAGGGGAGCAGGAAGTTAAAATGTCAAAATGGTGCTTCTTAGTCGATGTCTAAAACCAGGGAAAATCTATATTCAAGATCATGATATCACAGACATACTAGGTGAATAACTGAAGGGAAAACAAGTCAGCTATTTAAACTTCTACCAGAAATATTTCAATTGCGGTTCTCTACACACAGCGGAGATAAACACAGGATGGGATTCAAACAGCATCAGAGGGAGAGGAGCAAGAAGAGGAAGAGAGACACACGACATAAAGGCTCTGTAGACAGAGCGGAAGACAGGTTAGACAGCAGGAGAAGAAATGAGGACAGACGTGAAGCAGGTGTAGAGAAGAGAAAGATAAAGGAACATGGCTGCAGGAGATAAACAAACCGGCAGATGGGATTAACAAAACCAGAGAAAGTTGAACATGCGACGCATACAAAGTCCTTCCTCTGCAGCAAACAGCATCATCACGTCTCCTGCCTCTGTGTGTGTGTGTGTGTGTGTGTGTGTGTGTGTGTGTGTGTGTGTGTGTGTGTGTGTGTGTGTGTGTGTGTGTGGCCAAGCATTACTATACTTGTGGGGACCTAGATCTATTTACACAGTCACGTGTGGGGACTCGCCTCCCTTATGGGGACAAAATGGAGGTCCCCATGAGGGGAATCATTAATTTTAGGGTGAAGACTTGGTTAGGGTTAGGGTAAGGGTAAGGGTTAGGCATGTGTCGGTTATGGTTAAGGTTAGGATAAGTCTCCAGGATGTCTCCTGAAGTGATGTATACATGGTGTGTGTGTGTGTGTGTGTGTGTGTGTGTGTGTGTGTGTGTGTGTGTGTGTGTGTGTGTGTGTGTGTGTGTGTGTGTGTGTGTGTGTATCTAACGGAGTGACACCCAGCCTCTGTCAGCAGTCTGGTCACACTCGCTGAGTTAATGAAGTCTGAGCGGCTTATTATGGAGACAGCCTGAGCCACACATTACTGCTGAGGTTCAGCTAACCTGCTTCAATGCTAATGCTAGCTCTAAAAAAGCTAGCTGCACATTTTAACCAAGCCCCCAGGAAGTGCGCCGGACTCTGAGGAAAATATTCGTTGTGGCCAAACGGCGGTACTACAATTATGTATCGGTCGCTGGGCCCGGAAACACTTTTTCCTATTGACTAACATTGAGAAAGAGACGTCTGTAAATCGTTGGATAATTTTTTTAAACTAAATAAACTACCCAGTATGAACATTTGTATAGCCCTTTTTAAAAACATTCGATCCTCAAGTTGTAAAATGTCCTAATAACGTTATTCTGAGAATTATTTTCCTCGGCATTATGAACGCGCATCCGAGAGTGGCAGCTCGGGGGCGGGGCTTAAGGGGCAACTCAACTGTGCATGCTCTATGAACGCACATACGGGTACTTCTGCTCTGACAGCCAGGCATGACGGGTAATCTGTGACGTTTCGCTCTCACAAAAGTTGGGCCATTTTGTCTTCATGCGCCAATGAGCAGCTCTCATAGGAAAGAACGAGACCCCTCCTCCGATGCTGTATCCAGTTCTTATTATACATCCATGATTTTAACCCAGGAAAAGGCTTTTATGCAAATCTGACAGGTGACCAAAAAAGAAGGGAAAATACATGTTTTATTAGAATTAATTTAATTGTACATTTTCCAAACGGCGAGACTAAATGACCAGCAGGTTCATCTTTTAAACTTATAACGCATTATGCTTGAAACCATGCAGTGAATGCTCTCTAAAAGCATGCTTTTATAAGGTAGATAATCACATTACTGCTCAGCATTGTGTGTTCCAAGTGGAAGTAAAGGCAAAATAATATTTGTGCGAGCTGAAGTAGTGCAAATGCTAAGTAAATGGAAAAAAGTCAGAGATTACAGGATTTTGCATAATCAAGAACAACATGGGAAATGATTGCAAAGAAAAACATGGAAGTAAAACAATGTTTATCTTAAAAAATCTTGGTGAAATTTGAGATGATTTTTCACCATCATGAAACTCAGATTTGATAACTTTTTGAAGAATCATAGACCAAAATGATTCATCAAGAAAATGTACTTCATTAATTGATACTGGAAACCTGTAACTGGAAAATTATATTGAGAAATGTCTCAGAAAAACAGAGAGAATTATGGGAAATGAAATTCAGTGTGAAATTGTTCTGTGAGTTCTACTTCTGTTTTTATTTTTGACAAACCTATACCTCGTACAAGTTTGAGTTTATAGTAAGTAGCATAGAAGTTTTCTTCACACTCCCTGCTGTCAATGAAAACGACATTTCTTCGTGACTTCTGATAGAACTGAATAAACTGAAAATCTGAGTGAGTCCCCTATAGCTTTTGATTTGTCTGACCCGCTCCGAGCTCGGGGCAGAGTTCAGGCTTTTACTGCGCCTGTGAAAGAAATGAGTTTGAACCCATCATGCATACGAGTCGGCGTTCGTGTCCTTTGCCCTCTCCAAAGCACAACCTGTCTGCTGGAATAGCTTCATGAATAAAAAGTGACTTTGTTTTGTATGCAGAGGCAGCAGCAGGCCAAAGGCTGGAGCCACATACTGTGTTGGAAATAAAAATACTTTTCTTAAAGTTTTGAGTTCACAAGATCTATTCTCTGATTCATGCACTCACATCCTATTTGGTGAATCTGGTTTAATTTGCTCTTGATAAAAGACTTGTCATTAAATCTGTATTTATGTACTTTTCTGGTGTTTCACACTGTAAATAATTCTGACCTTCAACGAAACATCCACATGTACAGACACACACCATAAATCAGAAGCCTTTGAGAAAACGTTCTTGTTGTGGGAGACGGAGAATCGCGAGGAGCTTTTTGGCAGACGAGGCCACAGACTTTGATTTATGGCGACATTTATGGCGTGCCGGAAAAAGAACGCAAGGCCAAAGATTGAAATCCGAGTTTTAGTTTAACGTGCACTAGCTGAAATTGAGTTTGGATGAAGGGTAAATTAAGGTTAAAGCTAAATATGTTCTAATAAAAGTCCCTGAATGAGAGAAAATTCCTCTGGTTGATATCAGGTCAGAAATCACTGTGACGACGGTTAATGAGATCAGTTCAACGGAGATTGGACTGCAGCAGAAGGCAGAGACTGCATGTTTAGGGAAATGAGACTTTGACCGGTGTTTTGTTGGGTCAACAGCTCAGATCAGTCGGGACGAGAAGAGGACGACACTCCGCTGACTCGACAACTCGCAGCTGAACCTCCATCTGCTGCTGTGGAGCTGCTGAAGACACACTAACATGCTACGATACGACATAATGTCCTCATTTTCAGCTGTATGTAGTGTCTCTACTGGGACATGTCTCCATGCTTTAACGTTCAAAAAGCTCTTTATTTCCTCTGAGGAGGAATAAGAGCTGCAGCACCTCTTTCCACCCTCTGTCTGAAACCAGAGCCCAGTCTGCTCTGATTGTTTAGCTGGCTGGCTGTGTTGTGATTGGTCAACCGCTTACAGATGTCCCGCCCCTTAGCCCATCAGCCTATTTGATCATATTAAATGTTATAAATGCAAAAATGTGGGATACAAACTAAAGACAGAAAACATTTGAGAATCAAAGGAAAAACATTTAAATGTAAACAAATCACTTGTGCGATACATTAAGAGCTGAGTGGGTGGTGGTACCTCGGCCATGTTGATGAGACCCAGAGCGAGGGTCTTGTAGCCCAGCATGGTTCGGTTCTTGTATCTCTTCCGTCTCTGCAGCATGATCTGAAGCTTGTTGGCGTCCCTCTTCAGGAAGTGTGGGTACTGCGGAGTACAAATACACACAAGTTCAGAGCCAGACTGATACAGCGATGACTTTGTTTCCCAGGTCGTGACAATCAGGCCGATTGGTTGCGTAAGACCTCGACACCCGCAGACCTGTCTCCGGCGTGCTGAGGTGTCGAGCCACTTAGTCACATCCTCACTATGACATAACCCGTCATTAAGGATCTGCACTATAAAAAGGAACAAAAGCCACTTCTGAAACTATGTTCAAAGCCATGAAATCACTCCGCCGCTCCGTTTTAATAGGCTTCCTCTCCGCAGTGGAGGGAGTTGAATGTATAATGTCTGGCTCAGTGCGCGCGCTAAGATCCACAGAGAGAAAGTCGCTGACCTTTCAGCAGCATTTAGATACATGGAAATTGGAGAGGATGATTTAGAGCAGAAGAAACTCTGCTGGGATTAGTCGTGCTCGGCCTGAATGCATGGCAGGATGTAAACGCTGTCCGAGTGTTGATGCATGAACAGGTCTAATTTTATTACATGTAGCAACAATGAAAACATTGTTCATGAAATTGTAAGCAACAACATGTATGTTCAATTATTATTATATAACTGCTACTTATTCTTTTTACCATGGATGAGAACTTATTTGATTCCTGCCTCTTACTAAGTCTATTGTTTTGCCTTTATTTGCACCGTCCCTCTATGTATAAATACACCATAGGAGGGTCAACAATAACAGATATACTTCCTTTAGTTATGCGACAAATTAAATCAAGGTTTACAAAACGAACAACAGGCGGAGCAGCCGCACAGCACACCACACACACACACACACACCACACACACACCACCACACACACACACACACACACACACACACACACACCACACACACACACACACACACACACACCACACACACACACACACACACACACACACACACACACACACTACACACACACACACACACACACACACACACACACACACACCCACACACACAACACACACACACACACAAACACACACACCACTACACACACACACACACACACACCACACACACACACACACACACACATCACACACACACACACACACACACACACACACACACACACACACACACACACCACACACACACACACACACACACACACACACACACACACACACACACACACACACACACACACACACACCACACACACACACACACACACACACACACACACACACACACACACACACACACCACACACACACAACACACACACACACACACCACACACACACACCACACACACACACCACACACACACACACACACCTGAGCCCCCTGATCCTTAGTGTGTTTACCTGCAGGGAGAAGGTGAGCTGCAGGTCGGTCTCCGTCAGGCCTGCGCAGGACAGCAGGATCTCGTTGGAGCGCAGGATCCTCTTTGAGCCCTGAGGAGGCGACGAAAGGAGAAGAACAAACACAAAAGAGAAATGTCATGGGAGCAGGGAACGATGGAAACATTATAATTAGCAAAACCCGGGTAACTCCAGCAGAGTCAAAACAATAAGCTAATCAACCACATGCAGGGCGGTGGAGCGTGGGAGGAAAGTGACTGATAGGAAGGAAGATGGAGGGAGTAACAGCAGCAGCATGGAAAAATAATTAAAACAGCTTAAAGTGTCTTAAGTGCCAGAAAGTGCAGATCACTTATTGGTTTGCTTAGATAGAAAACAAGATGGAGGTGGTGGAGAGTGAACCGAAGCCAAGGAGCAGAAACTGGGAGTGGAGCCACAGCCTTAAAGGGGCCTTCAAATGTATTTACACAAAGACTACGAGAATCTGTTTTTAATATTGGACAAGATGGGGATGATGGCGAGCACACAAAGGGCGCAACAGAGCAGAATGGAGAAAACACTTAATCTTAAATATTCATCCTTAATATGTTTTTTTAATTTAAAGGTGGGGTAGGTAAGTTTGAGAAACCGGCTCGAGATCGCTAGAATTTGAAAATACACAACCGGAGAAAATCTGCGACTTCCTTATAGAGCCCCTCCTCCAATACACACGAACGCGCACATGACCAATGAGGGCACGAGATAAGTTTGTGCCCCGATGGAAGGCTGACAGGCAGGTAGGCCATCCAGTTAGTTTAGCCGGGCCGGCTCAGATGATTGGTCATGCTTTTTACAGCGTCACGGCTTCCACAGATGACATTTTTGTATGGATTTTTTGTCAAAGCACTTCAGATATTCATTGCTATCGGGATGTTAAGAGCATTCCATGGAATATAACAAAAAGTGTATCTCGAGCCGGTTTCTCAAACTTACCTACCCCACCTTTAACCAAAACATATCATACGAGAGTTATTTATTTTAGCTTGCTATTCTCTGCTGTCAAAAGGTGTCAAATTGTAAGAAATTGAATACTGTACTGGAAGCTTCTCTCTAGTATAACAACACAAAATCATAGAAGACAAGTGTGGGGAAGTTACAGAAAGAGGAAGTGTGTCCGGATCTAATAATCTAACTTGAAAAAAAAAGAAACAACTCTTAAATTTAAATTCCACATGATGTTATATGTTTCGTTGTGATTGAAACTATTTCATTGTTGTGAGCTTTGGGTCTTCCATCATGAACCTCTTTCCCCTCACTACTGCTGCCGAAAGCAACGTTTGTTTATTTTATTGTCCGACTGTAGAGAGGACTCTCTTACCTGCAGCTTGACGGCGATGACCACAGAGGTGAGGTCTTTATCCAGCTCCTTCAGCATGATCAGCTTCTTCAGAGTCAGGTTGAACAGCCTGGAGACGAAACACAGAAAGACTCGGATTAGAAGGCATCATGGATTGCTGGATTATTGTCTGTAAAGTATCACGGGAAAGCTAGTGGCAGGGTGTGGCATTGTTCAAGGAAGAAATAACCCGTTACATTTAAAAGCAGATCCAGATGGATCACGAATGTCTCTTTAAGTGCCTTTCTAGTTTTGGGGGATTTCACTTTGATGGATGATGCATTCAAAGAGCTTTGCTGAGGAGTTACTACATCATTTCAACAGCATGTCAAATCACGAAAAGGAGAAATAAAGCAGCAGCTTCTGCTTCATTTCACTTTCTGTCTCTCCAGTGAGCCATCGAATAAAGACGAATAAAAGGAAAAGGGACACTTGAAGAGGCCTTTAGTGCAGCTGTTGTTTTTTAGACTAGAACAATCTGTTATGGCCCAGACAGGACTGTAAATGAAGTAAGTCAAATTAAATTAAAAGTAAATTAAATGAAGACAACCAGCTTGATGATGCCTGTGTGCACGATGGACGATGGTCATGGTTTTAGAGTGAAGTATTTCTCCTCATTAGAGAACAGGCAAGCCGAAAAGTGCTAAATCTGTAATATTATTATTGTTTAACGTACAAGACTGCCCAGCACAAGTTAACCACACAGACAGACACTTGGTCAAATCACACACAGAGACACATATTACACCAGGAGCACTTTAAGAACAGAAATGAAATCAGAGAGAAGACACACACACACACACACACACACACACACACACACTGTGCACACAGAGGTCAGAGTGTTCAATAATTCATATCCAGGGCTTTAGAGACACAAAGTAAACTGCTGAAATAAACCTGCAGGGATTCAGAGTGGAAACAAAGACAACATACAGACAGAGAATATGATGTGAAAGAATGAGATGCAGGAAAAGGGAAAAGACAGACGGGCTGACAAAGAATACAGACAGAAATAAGAGAGGGGAAATGACGAATACAAAGAGGAGAAGAGACCGTGATGAATATACAGAGGAGGAAACAATCAAGCAGTCAAGACGATGAAGAAGAAGAAAGTGCGGGGGGGCAGGAGACACGACAATTGAGCAACATATCAACTTAGAGCTAAAGGTGAAAGAGGCTGACGCAGGAGAAGGATAAGAACTGTCTCACAAATGTCAGACATAGGTTTCGAGGAACAGACTATTTCATTTAAACGATGAGAGGAAAGGAGAGAGAAACAGATATCATTTCCTTATGATGATCACTTTGTGTGATAAGAAACATGACAGTGACGAGTCCTATAACCCGGAAGTGAGTTAGCATTTCACCACTTCCTGTTCCCTGGTCTCAGAGCCAATGGGATTTCTCCATAGGATTTGGGAAAATATCTGAACTAAGGTCTGTGGTTGAGACACATTTAAGAGACGGATTACGTTTTGTTCTACGACATTAAATCCATCAGCAGTGACCCCACTGGGGATTTCTGAAGAGTTGACGTGTCTGAAAAACTATGGTTGTTAACAAGTGGCTGAATAGGACTACGGAAGTTGTCGAGGACGATGTACGTCATTACGCCAAACACGTAAACACTCCTCTAAGTTTGTTTCCCCTGTTCTGCTTGAAAGCAAGTACCTGCCTCCGGCAAACTGTTAAAACAAACGCTTCAACTTGTACCATTTAGAACCTGTATGTTTGAATGTCGATCTTAAGTTGGCGTGACGTTGGAGTCGTGCGACCCTGCTGTACTCGGCTGTCGATCCTTTATAGCATAACGTTAGCATTTTGCTTCTGGCGATTAGATTTGTGATTTGAAATTTATAAAAGTAGGGTAAACATGTGGAGATTATCCGGCTGAACAAAAGGTGCATTTATCAAACAGATTTGTTTTCCACAGAACTTATTTCGAGCTATTTTCCAAAATCCTATGGAGAAATCCCATTGCTTTTTTGTCGAGGGAACCCATGCGCAGCTTACTTCCGGGTAAATACGTCATCCCTGCACCGCTCTATTCAATTGTAAAATAAAAAACACAGAAAAAGAAAAGCAATAGCTCAGCAATGTAGGCCCAGTAATAGAAAATAAGCAAAACATGAAATACATTGGGAGAAAATAAGCGGTAAAGAAATGAATGGAATCATTCCAGTATTTTAAGTTTATTTGTGAATAAAAGAGGCAATACAAAGGTTCAGCTTGGGTCAGCTACCTGTTTCACTCCACTGTGATTTTCTGGATCACTAGAAAATGAACCAAAGGCTATGAGCTGATTCAGCCTGACACATGACATTCTTCTCACGGCAACATACGGTGCATTCTGCCGCCGCTGCTGCAGTTTATGTAGCATTTTAAAGCCTCTGCATCCATCAGTAGGCTATGAATCTCAGGGTAAATCACAATCAATCCCACATCTTTTATTCATTCCACGTGATTCGGGTAGTTGAAAACAATAGAAGAAAAGCAATCTTCACGATCAAAAAACATATCTCTGCAAAGATCAATAGTCTAGGCAGGTGAGAGAGAGAAGAAAGACGTGCCTTTACACAAACCAACACACTTCTAAAGCAACCTTTGATAACATCTATACAGATTAAAGGCAGACAGGGTGGACAGAAAATCATCGCCTCTCCAGCCTGACTCCCTCTCATCACACCTGGACTCTCCTTCCTATCCTCTCCACTTACTGCCTTTCATCTTTCCTTCAGCGCTCTCATCCCAACACTCACAAATGGGACTGCTGATGCAACCCTCAGCGACAAAAACGAGAGCCTTTCTGCTCGGCCCCAAGGCTTTCTGGACCAGGTCGAAGCGGCCAGGAGTTATAGTTTTCCTCTGATAGAAATGGGGCAGCTAAGTGCAGCGTGTGGTCACCTGCTGGATCTGAGTGGACTGAATGAAGGTGGAGAGGAGGAAGAAGCAGTTCGGGTGCCAGGGGTCGATCTGGGATGGGAGTGAAGTATACGGGGTAAGCCATTAGGGAGGAAGAGGGGAGAGAATGGGTGAGGTAAAAGGACTGAGACTGGAAGACGGATATGCAGAGGTGAACAGGAAATTGTGGCTTTTACACTGTTGCATTATAAATAACCCGTTTCCGTTATTTTAAAGTTCCTTTATTAGGAACATTTATATTTCCGTGTTTCTTAAAGCGGGTCTGCTTGTCATCTGAATACTGTGACAATATCAAAACTCTCAATTCATCACCAAATGCACAAAGCCCTTATTCAGAACCTGTGCCTGTAAATGAGTTGTCAGGGCTTCTGTAACTTTGTGATGTCACAACTACATATTATATTGGTAGAAAGTATCTCTGCCGTGTTGTTAAAGTCATTCCCTGGCTGGATTTACGGTGCAGAGAGGCAAAAGCGCAAATGCAGAACACCTGGAAACTCCGACCAATCACAGCAATCACTGGGCGTTTCTTAAAGAGACAAGTGCTAAAATGAGTGTTTCAGACTAAGGGAGAAAACAGGTAAAATTCAAGCAGATGGTACAAGAAAGAAAAAAAAACAATAAAGCTTGAAAACATGTTCTAGTAGAAAACTATAATACACCCGAAAAGTAAGGAGAAAGGAATAGAAGAAAGGTAAAAAACAGACTTTAAAAAGGCCAACTTCAGATAAGATGAAGACATTTCTCCCAAATTCTGGCAACTCAGAGGCTGAAACAAGATGTTTGTCTGTTTTATTTGAAAGATTACTCAATCGTACCACATGGAATCACTACCTGAACTCATGTCTTGCGAGATTATATAAATCCCACACCTGCAACACATCTTTCATCTCGAAGGACGTTTTGTATGATGTCAATCTTGCCAGCTGGCTCACATCAGAAAGACATCATTGGTCTGTACCTGCTACGCTGCGTTGCCCTCCCAGAGTGTGATCCATCACTGAGGTGACATGTTTATGATACCACTGGGGCCTTCATCTTCGGACGTAGGTTATAGCTCCTGGAGGGTCCTAAAACTCTTAGAACCTCCAGGGTGATGAATCAAAACTAAAATAAGATGTCACACTCGGTGCTTCCTGCCTCGAACTAGTAGAATTTCTGAAGACTTAATGAGGTGTTCTGCCGCATAACATCCTAATCACCTGCTCAGTGGATTGCATGACATTCCTAATCCCCTTTGAGATAAATAAATAGCAAAGCCTACTTCAATGTTGCTCAGTAAATGGACCAGTGGGACTTCTGCATTTCGACATCTGAAAAACAAGCTTCCATTAAAGCAACAAGCTGAATTTTAGTTTGACTCTTTTAGACTTTTAGATTAAGGAGAACACATCTTCTCAACACAGGAAACTTAAATAGAAGCACTACATAGAAACCGTAAGCAATGACCGCCACACTCATAACTACAGCAATGACACAATCAGCCATAAACCAACAACTCCATCCTTGACTGACACTGTCACTCGTCAACACAGCCCATGAGGGGAATCACAAATTGTAATAGTGAAAACTATCCGTGCACCACAAACACTTCCTCTCCGGTCCGATTCTCACTTCTCTTGCCTATCTCCACCCCCGATAGTCAGTACACGTTATAATCAATCTGAACAATTGAACAGACGACAGTGAAGCGGGATTCACGAAAAGGAAACACCAGGGTTTGATGGTAAAAAGCAGTAGACGAAAAAGGAAATAGCACCTTTGATTGACAAAATGGAGGCACAGCAGTGTGTTTTGTGCACAAACAATGACAAAGCTGCCTCTACAACGAAACAGCTGGGATATAATTATAGACTGCAATGCATAATGGGGAAAACAACAAACCAATTTGTCTTTTAGAGAGTCTAGCTAAGCCAGGAATTTGATTACATTCCAATATTCAAAGGATAATTGATGATTCCAGCCTTTGATGTAAAAACATTTAAAACAATTTGAATCGTTAAATGATAAGACTATTATTCTTCATTTGAACAAATCCCATTAAATGAACAAAAAACAGCTCACCAACATACCATTTTTGTAAAAAGGCTTTCCTAAACTAGCTGGGAACTGTCTTTTTTCACCAAAACAGTAGTTATTCACACTTTTGTTGGGGACTATTTTCAGCTGCGGATCAATACACAATTGGGTCTCCGGTGAGGCCGCAGAAACACTGCATGTAGGCTTTGGATTGTAGATTAATCTGTGGATTAATGATTTGATCTGCAAATGGTGAAACCTGCTCATCACATGTGTATTCTAAAGCATAAGGTGAGATCATTAAATTGTGATTTATACAACTAATTTGTTGACAAGAAAATAACCTGGACGTTAAAGTTAAAAGCAGCTCTAAGTGAAGTAGCTGTTTGTTTGTGACACATTTACTTCAAGGGGCTAGTTTTCAGTTGAGGTGTAAAGTAGCAACTAGACTGGCTTTGAAACGCTTTCCTTTTCAGCGGTTGTCTAAACTTCCTGACACCAGGCCCGCCCTTGACACCTACTGAGGATTAAACAAAGTGTAACAAATGTTTGCAGATGTTCTTTGAGCGATGTTTTCACATGAGCGAGTCGATACCCTGTGTGTGCTTGTCTGGTAATGTGCTCCTGCGACTGTTTTGTAACACAACACGCCGTCTCGAGAACAGATCAGAGAAGCAGTTACAGGGCGTTTGACATCACATGATCAATAAAACACACGCACACAGATTTCCCCCCCACTGATTTAACTGCACTATTGATAAAGTCTGGAGCAAGCCGCAGTCACCACAAGTGAACGTTAAAGCTGAAGTGCTGAGCTGCAGTTCCTCTTAGTGGCTCCAAAAAATAACAATCTTCTCTTTAAGTGCCAACACATTTCCCCTTGCAACACACATTTCACTTCTTCGTATTTTACAAAATCTTTTTTCAATGAAGAGGAGGTTACTGTAGGAGTGCACAATACTTGTAGTGGGTGCTTTAATTATTGCCATATTTACTTTTTTCTCCTTTTTGGTTTCACAAAGATGAAGAAATCCTGCTTCAAAATCAAACATGTTTTTCATTGATGACGTATTTCTACTCAAAATCTTTTCAACTGCTGATATAACTTAATTGTTTAGTTGATGGCAAATAATAAACCTACAAGGGTTTTGATAGTGAATAAAGGTCTTTCGCTCAATACATTTAAAAAGTAATAATTCAAATGAAGGGTGTAAAGTTAAAAAACTGAAGCAAAATGACCATGTGAGTCGATCAAAAGTTCCCAAACAAGTGGATCTCGAGCGGAGATTGTATTTTGATATGACAAATGCCAATTTAAAGTTTTTTAGAATTTCAATTTGCCAATTTTCTCTTAAAATGTAATATTTTGTTGGTTTTTACTAACATTAGGATTCATTTCTAGTGACGAAAAGCTCCAAGAACCGTTGGGGGCATTTCTTACATTTTGTAGATAAAGTGGTTATTCAATGTGATGCATCCTTGGTTGTCAAGTCCACATGCGGAACTTTTATCTATTTGTCCCTGGCCTGGGTTACAGTCGTTGGATATTACGTAATAAAAACAGGAAATATATGTGTCTGCAGAGTGTATGTTTGTGTGTGTCCTTAGTGGGTTCGATCTTATACACGACAAACCGGAGAAGACCCCGCTGTCACTAATGAAGGTGTGAAGTCCCTCTGGCTTTAAACGCCTCGTGTTTTCCCAGCATCCCTTTCAGTTAGTCTGTCTATTAGCTCACAAAGGAGAGGGACTCGGTGGATGAAAGGAGGGAGCTGACGGAGGTAGAGAACGGTTCAATAATGTCTATGGAAGATTGACCTCTGACATTTTGGAAAGGGCAGTCTCCAAAGAAAGACAGCGTGTCTGTCAAACACATTTGTGCACACAAACCGACACAAATCAAGCCGTAAAACAATTTCAAATATCAAACGGCTAAAAGGAAAAGGAAGCTAACGCAAGACGCATCGGTTGAGCTTGACTTATGGATCATTAAATTGACATATATATATCATGGGTTTTTTTCTCCAATGTATTGAATACTCTTTCGTCTGTAAAATGTCAACGAAATCGCTCAAGGTGACTTCTTCAAATGACTACCGTCTGAAACCCAAAAGATTGAATATGACAAGGAATGTGATTTGTTTTTACTTTTGAATAAAGGCCTTGCGGGATCTTCAGTTGTAAAAAGAAGAAAGACTTCAGAAAAGTGTATTAAATATCTAAAAAAAACAAGTGAAAAATGTGGGAAAAAAGCAAATGTTTGGCATGTCTTGCTTGACGAATGACTCAAATGATTCAGAGATAATGAAATGTTATCAATGAATTTCCTGCCAAGCAACTAATCCACTGATAGACTCATCATTCAGCACCAGATTAGTTTAAACCACAGCTCGCCAAAAGAGCAATGATTTCCATTCCGCTTGTGATGGAAATGAATATGGATGGGATGGAAGTGAATGTCTAAATATGAAACTGCCTGTGGCTTTAAAGAGGAAGGTGCCTATGGTTCCCTTGACAACAGTCCGTCATGGGAGCCGTGACCTTGACGGGTCGTAGCAGCAAAATAACATGCTAAGCACAAAGGGAAAACTGTCCTCCCACGACCTTGACGCCTCTTATTTATTTCCCTTCCTCAGCTTTTTCACCCTGGATAATCTGAACTCTTAACGGTATCTCAAGTCCTCCCGCTTCATGCCCTTGCTTAAATAATATGGCGTCTCTCCTCCTCCCTTTGGAAATTGTGATCAATGGCAGCGGTGGTTCTATCGCTGACAGAAAGAGTAAGAGTCCTACCCTCCTTCGTTATTAGCTCCTGCACCTCTCCTCCAAACTCATTATCATTCCATTACAGGGATTAGTCTGTGCCCGACACACAGCTGGGACAAACAAACACCGTGTTGGAAACCGAGCAACACACACAGTGAGATCTACTATCTATCAGGTGACTGACACGATATCGTGAATCCATACTGATTTCAGGCCAATGCTAAATCAAATGGAAATTCAGAACAGCAAAAACCCCAAAATCAGGTGAATGTTTCAAGTACTGAAGGCAAGAGACTTGAGGTTTTAGCTGTTGTTACAAAAAAAGGTACAATATTTGTAATTTATATGAGATGATCACGATGAATACAAAATCGAAAATATCCCACGTCTTAAAATAGCATGCATACACACTGTTTTCTGCAGAAAAGCATGACATCAGGGGTGCCCAATACGTCGATCGGAAAGGTAGTGTGGGTAGATCGCATGGCATTGATTTATTTATTTTTTTAAAGTTAGCATCATCCTTCCTTACATTTTCCACTTGATTGACGTACAGGAAAGCCAGTCTGAGTTGTATTGTGCCATACGGGTTCATGCAGTTATGAGGGGGCCTCACCTCCTTATCTGAAGCGCAAATGCGGTGCACTATTATGCGCTTATGCGGCGCAATTAGTGTAAGCGTGCCACAGTTTATCTGCAGTTTAGTCCATTAGCACAATTTTTTTTTTAAAAAATAAAAAAATAATAATAAGATCGAATTTTAAAAATAATTTTCAATTATGGAGACTGTAACGAATAATCGCTGGCATCCCTACTCGCGACACAGATTGGGCAGGGGCGGCCCTGTAGGTAGATCATTTGGGCGTGGTCATTTTAAAAGTAGCTCTCAAGCTGAAAAAGTGTGGGCACCCCTGA